>JAUESF010000041.1:627235-643239 GCA_032274765.1 Malacoctenus tetranemus
TGTGTGTGTGTGTGTGTGTGTGTGTGTGTGTGTGTGTGTGTGTGTGTGTGTGTGTGTGTGTGTGTGTGTGTCTTGTGCCTCGAAGTAAAAAAAAAAAATCAGTGTCCGCATCCACCCCTCCGCCTCCAGCCCCTCTGCAAGCAGCATGCAGCAGCAGCAAGCTGTGAGAAACAAGCGTGTCCTCTGCTGGCAGGACGAGAGAACTGCATCATTTGTCATTGTACCAAGCGCGAGAAGCCAGAAAAGTAGAAGGAAAACTTCTTTCAGCCTCCTGGGGTCTGAGCTCTCTCTCTACCTGCAATCCTTCTCTTCTTCCACAGTTTTATCTTTCACCTCTAACGAAAACTTGATGATGTGAAATTGTTGGTGCTTTTTTAAATTCAAGTCTCAAGTGCAAAGAACAGCAAGCTGGAATGAACTGCTGCATACCCTCTGGAAACACCTAATAAACAGCAGTTGCATTTTATTTCACTATTTCTTTGATTCAGTCATCTTTGACACCATTTTTCCATCAATATGTCACCGTGGTGATGGGGTACCTGAGCCCTACTTCCTGAACACATCAACGTTCTCACATACAGATGATTTAAGATCTCCCATCAGTTTAATATGTATGTTGTCGAACTGTTGGATAAAGCCCGTGCATGCACATGGAGAACCAGTAGACTCCTGGAATAAAGACCCCACTCAGGCACCACTCCAGGACCTTCTCACTTTGAAGCAAAAGCGCTAAACTCCTCTATCACTGTACCAGTTCACACAAAGACATTCCATCTAGTTTTAGTCGACAGGACCCATATTTGACACCTTTGTTCTAGTGCGTCAAGATATTTTACACTGGGGGCCATTGACAAAACAAAGCAAGACATGAACAGAGTTTTACGCCTTTATTTTGAAAGACAGCGAGCACCGCGGTGACGTCACCACGCACTCAGCCGTCGCTCACTGCAGCACACTGACGTTAGAGTTCCGGTTCCACCTCGCAGCAGCTTCCAGCTAAAAAAAAAAAAAAAGAACGACGGCGGCGGGAAGTTTTTGTTTTCTTTTCTTCACTAATTCACTCCAAAATCAGCGAGGAGCGGACGGCTGCCGACCGACACGTCGCCGCCGGTGATTGATGGATGTGTAGCCGGAGCTGCGCTCTCTCCGAACCCTGCTTCAGCGGCCCCGGGATCGCGCTAACATGGCTAACCTCGGGAACCAAACACAGGCCGTGAGCAAGCCTGCGTCGGGGAAACATGGCAACGTACTGCCCCTGTGGGGCAACGAGAAGACCATGAACCTCAACCCGATGATCCTCACCAACGTGCTGTCCTCGCCCTATTTCAAAGTGCAGCTGTACGAGCTGAAGACCTACCACGAAGTGGTGGACGAGATCTACTTCAAGGTAGCCGATGCTAACCCGCATGCTACGTTAGATAACCGCGTCCGAGTGCCGCCTTATTGTGGTCGCAGTGGGGGTGGGGGGTGGGCTTGAGGCACGAGAGTTAAATTTATGACTGAATTACATTTACAGGTTTAGGGCAGAATAATTCATTGATGTATTACATAGTAACTCCATCACTGTACTTTGGAACTTGGTAGTTACCAGTGATGCTATTTCACGTGTTTAGATTCAGTAAGAAATCACCTGTCTGCTTTGAGTTAAATCTTTAGAGTTATCTTGTTTTAAAGTTTAGTCTAAATATGCAAAACATAGTAAATATTAATATGTGAATAGTTATAGTTTACAGTTATATAAGTCTGTTTGATTTTTAGTTGTATTTTGATGTAGCTTGGCCAGTGCTTCTTAACATGGTGCTGAATGCACCCCCCCAACTGGCTCCAAGAAAGGCTGTGGACCCCAAACACTGTTACCAAAATATTATCAAAAATAATTAAGCTCCTTCAAAATAAAAGCACCAGATAGGTCAGCTCTGCTGTCCAATCCTGAATTTGTTTCAACCTTTGCTCACTTCAGCATGCGTATGTTTTATTTTGGTAAGCCCTCAGCAACTTCAGCATTGGCTCACCCTTGTATGTGGCCTTGTTCTTGTGTGTGCAGGTGACCCACGTTGAACCCTGGGAAAAAGGTAGCAGAAAAACGGCAGGCCAGACTGGAATGTGCGGAGGGGTAAGTGAGAAGTACGTGCTTTTTATATTCCCCCATCTTCCCCCCCTTACCCCCGCCCCCCCACACACACACCCTGGGCTCTGTCTTTACCCTCATGGACGTCTTGAAGCTTTCAGCCGAAACCAATTGAGTTAATTCGTAAACTAGTCTGATCCGCCCGGTAACCGTCCGTCCCCCCCCCATAAAAAAGGTCGCAAGTTCTCCTTGGGTGGACCGCTTGCTTTGGAAGCTCTGCAAGTGGCTGGTGGTTAAAAAAAAGTCGTCCCCCCCGTCTGTCCTCTGCAGGTGCGCGGCGTCGGGACCGGTGGGATCGTCTCCACTGCTTTCTGTCTTCTGTACAAACTGTTTACGCTCAAGCTGACCCGCAAGCAGCTGATGGGCCTGATCACGCACACGGACTCGCCGTACATCAGAGCGCTGGGCTTCATGTACATAAGGTGGGAACCAAGATCGCGTTTGTGACGCGACACTTTCAAATGTTTCGCACCATCTTGGGTTTTGTTTTGTTTTCCTTTATCTACATTTTCACCTGAATTTGTCTGTGTGAAATGTTCAATAACCGAAACTTTTTTCTGTCGTTGTTGCACAGATACACTCAGCCCCCTGCAGACTTGATAGACTGGTACGACGGTTTCCTAGATGATGAGGAGGTATGTCACTTCGGGTAATAATTTAAAGTTTCTTTCTCTCCATTTCAAAAAAAAAAAACAAGAAAAAGATTTTTAAAAAATGCAAAGAGTTGAAAGTCCTCCGTCCCCCTCCCCCCTCCACATCCCCCAACCCCTCCCCCTCCCCCTCCCCCCTTCCTCGACTTGTGATGCTCATAGCTGATTTTTCACCTTTGCCTTCATTTGGCTTAATTGTCCCCAGTCTGTTGTCCTCTGAGCCTGAGTTGCTAGGTTACTTGTTCACTGCTCTGCTGCTTGTTTTTATCAGGGTAAGTACCACGTATGACGCTGAGTAAAACTCCTGTAGCTGATGTAATTTTAAGGCATGCCTTTTGTTTTTGGTTTCTTTTTTCTTTTTTTTTTTTTACTAGGACTTGTTGCACAAAAACTAAATTCTGAGTAACTCAAAACATCCATGTGTGAGAGAGAGAGAGACAACAAAAATAACACAACACCAAAACATGCAGATCTTTGCATGTCCAACGTGTTGCCGTCGCGCAATTCAGTGACGATTTGGACCCGCTGCTGTGCAACCAGGCCTCTTCTGATGTTCTGTTGCTTTACATTTGAAGTACACTGACCTCCGGACCGACTGGTTAATCGCCCCTGTTTTTTTCTTTAGATGTCCATTGTGCAGCAGGTGAATTGGAAATTGTATCTCAGCACTGTTGGTTTGCGTGAGTGCAAAGCGGCTGTTCTCTACCACATAAAGTCAATAACTGTTCAGCTTGAGTGCACTTTACCTGCCTGCTCCCATCTGTGCGTACACTCTGGGCCTTTCTTTAATGGGGAGTTGGGGGGGTGGGTGGGATGCTAAGGAAAACATCAACAGATTAGCAGACCTGAGGGAACAAACACACCGACTTTGTTTGTTTTTTTAGCCGTTTTCAGGAGCACTCACAGCAACCTTGTTGCCAGTGAAAGTGGTCACGGTCACTGCTGAGGGCTGCATCAGTCTCCAAGCCTGAGGAGCACCCAGCTCCTGTAAGCTGTCTGGGGGGGAAATCCAGTTTGTATCATTAGTCTTTAGGAAATTTAGGCTTTTTTGAGTTAAATTAAAAGAAAATAAAAGGAAGTTTCCTTTCTAAAATGATATTTTAAGCGTACTTTTAGTTCAGAAGAGAGGAGGATTAGAACTCACATTCTTTCACTCTAGTTTTAGGTTTCTTATTGATGCTGCATTTGGATTTCTTATGTTAGATGCTTTTGATTTCGATGAGTTTAGACACTCCCATTTCCAAACCTTTATTTTGGAAAGGTGCAAAGAGCAGCCACTTCTTTTACAGAGTGCTTCCACGTTCCTCCTTCAGTTGTTGCGTACATCCAGGTTTGTTTTGTCGAGTCGCTCTCGTCTCTCACTCACTGTGTGAACACGGATGGGCGGAGCTCGCAGGCAGCTTACACGAGGCAAACTGTTTTCCTGCCTTAGTCAGTAGACGTAACGCCACACACATTTGAATGATATGAGAGATTAAGCTACATGAAGAGAGGTGAAGGTTCAGTACTTGGTCATCACAAAACTGCTTTGGCAAGATTGTAAAAAAAAACAAAAAAAGAAAAGAGGAATTTAAAAAAAAAAAAAAGCAATCACATTTCCCGTCGTCTTGGCGACGTGTGCTGACGTGGCGTTCCTGCTTCCAGGAGCTGGACGTGAAGGCGGGCGGCGGCTGCGTGATGACGGTGGGCGAGATGCTGCGCTCCTTCCTCACCAAGCTGGAGTGGTTCTCCACGCTGTTCCCGCGCATCCCCGTGCCCGTGCAGAAGATCATTGACCAGCAGATGAAGGCGCGGCCGCGCAAGGTGGCCCAGAAGGAGCCGCAGGAGGAGGAGGCGGCGGCGTTCGCCGAGTCGGCCAGGCCGGGAGAGCGGCGCCGCTCCAGGCGAGTCCAGAGAACTCGGATCCAAACGGATCCGGACGTGTCAAAAAGTCTTAAATCCAGTCATTTGAATTTAAGGCTGTAAAATGTCTAAAATTCTCCTAAAATCTCGTGAATGGCCTTAAAGGAATAGTACACCCAGTACCCAATAGTGCAGAGCCTGTTTTGAGTCGTGTGCTCCTGTCTGTCCTTCCAGGACCCCCAGACGGACACCGAGCCCCCGGAGGTCGCCCAAACGGTCGAGGAGCCGGAGCCACCACCGCGAGAAGGAGCGCCACGGTCCCAGCTTCGACCGCGAGCTGGAGAGGGAGCGCGACCGGCAGAGGAAGGAGCGGGAGGGACGGGGGGACCGGGGGGACAGGGGGGACCGAGGGGGGGAGCGGGGAGGAGGAGGAGGGGGGGGAGGAGGGGGAGGAGGAGGCGGGGGGGACAGGGAGAGGCGGCGGTCCCGCAGCGCGGACAGAAACCAAGAGCGCCGCGAGCGCCGACGGAGTCGCAGCGGCAGCCGGGAGCGCCGCAGGGAGAAGGAGAGGGACGGGGGAGGCGGCGGGGGAGGCGGCGGCGGCGACGACCGGAGCCGGAGGAAGGAGCGCGAGCACCACAAGGAGCGGGGCGGCGAGCGGGAGCGCGAGAGGTCGCGGGACAAGAAGGCCGAGGAGCGGCGGCACAAAGACGAGCGGGAGCAACGGCACCGGGACGACAGGAAGGCCAAGAAGCCGAGCCGCAGCCGCAGCCGCGACAGGAGGCACAAAAGCGGGGGGGGCGGCGGCGGCGGCGGCGAGGAGAAGAGCCGCAAGCGCGAGCGCAGCCACAGCAAGGAGCGCGACGGCGAGCGGCGCTCCCACAAACGGAGCGGCAGCAAAGAGAGGAGCCACCACCAGCGCGAGGCCAGCAACGACCACAGCAGACACAGCGAGCGCCGGAGAAGCCAGAGCGCCGAGTGAGCCACCTCACTCCTCCTCCTCCTCCTCCTCCTCCTCCTCCTCCACCTGTTGGTTTTTTTCTACCCAGCACGCCCGGAGCCGTCGTCATCGGCCGATGTCGTGTAGCTTTATGTTTGTCCCCCCCCCCCGCTGTTTCACTCCCGATAGCCCCGTTTAGTCTGCTCTCCGAGTCTTTGACAAGTGACGAGAAAAAAAAAACGGCATTTTAATTTTCTATGGTTCGTGTTTGTCGCCCCTCGGATACAAATATCAGTTTGTACATAATATTTGGAGTTTGTTTACACACTTGAGAAAGGGTGAAGTTGTAATTTCCTGCCTGGATGCGTTTTTTGTAACTTATACGGAGAAAAAAAAAAAGTCATTATTTTGACAAAAAAGTTGATGCTTATTTTCAAAGTTTCATTGTCTCAGTAATTAAGATGAATGATGGAAATAAAAACTGTTCGTTTTGGTCCAAATTGTGTCTCGGCCAGCGGGACTCTGCAAGCTTCATCCGTGACCATGTGGAAACACCCCGAAAGATGTTTTAATCCTGTGAGGAGCAGTGAAGGCTGATTTTTACCACACACACTCGGGCCCCGCTTGTGTTGTTTGGGTTGATTGCTCTGTTGCATTTTTCTTTTGTAATAAAATACTTTTACAGACACACGCGCGCGCTGGTTTTTTTGAAGATTTGACGCAAACGTGATGGTAAAACGCAGGTGATTCAGTGAGGAGACGGACGACAAGTTTCTTCATTTTGATGGGTTTTATTAGAACTGGAGCCCTGGTCAGAAAATGTTGGAATAAGTGTTGAAACTTGTGATCTAGTCAGAAATATGTACACAGCCCTTTCTACAACAGGAAGGCTTTCTCAGAAGTCAGAATATGGCAACATGGCGCTCGTTTCTCCTGCGTGCAGCTTCAAGACATTGCAGATCAACTTGACTGTCGATTGGTCCACTGACTCCAACCAGGACTGTTCTCTTCCTGACTTGGGAGCTTCCATATTAAATACACAATAAAAAAAAAAGAAATGGCAAGAAAGTAAAATACTCTGGACAAGTTGAAAAACTTCCTGATATATTACTTTAGCTAAGTACAATATAAAACAGTGATATTTGAAGGTAAAAAAACATGAATTCTGTAGATATCGATAAAGAATCAGACTAACCAACTGCATCTGTCTCATATCTGTTTTTTTTTGTTCTGTTTTTATTTTTTTTAAACAATAGAAAAGTGATGCTTTTTGAGAGAGAACCACAAGAGGGTCCCGGACCCCAGCTTGGGAGCCACCGCTTTCACAGCATCAACGTCCACTTGTTCCACTGAACTCAGACAGATGCAGCCGATCAGGCTTTTTATGTCACGTGCTAAAGAAAGCGTCAGTCCTACCTGCTCTACTTCCCACATTCTATCCGATCTATCAGGTTTATGTCCTGCTGCCACTTCATGAACAGCAAAACTGTCACATTATGTGAAGGAGGTCCTGAGACCTCTAGCTTGATCCACGCACCCCCCCCCCCCCCCCCCCCCCCCCCCGCTCCTCTCCGTCTTATGCGTCCTACGCCTGCTCGTCCCCGGTCTGCACGCACACCGGCTCGGACTCGGGCCCGCTGGCGGCCGGGAAGTCGGCCCGCACGGAGAAGCAGTAGGTGGAGTTGGGACTCAGGTCGGTGAGGATGAATCTCTTCCCGACCACGGTGAGCTCCTGCTCGTCGCCGGGGCGACCCTGTTTCCGGATGGCCAGCGTGTAGCTGGACACCGTCTGGACCGGCGACCAGTCCACTAAGATGACCGTCGGCATCACTTGTTTGGCGTTGATCTCTGGAGCGCCCTCTGGTGGTGGAGGGAAGAAAGAAAACTATTAAACTTTGGATTGGCTGTGGAGGGGCAGTCTGTTGTTGTCCGTTATAGATTCCAGTTAGTAAAAAATTCTGTTTTTTTTTTGTTGGTTTTCTTGTAGACTGAATATTCTAAATGATTTTATTCACTTTCATTCCTAATCCTGGACTCACCGTTCACTTGTGTGGGTTCACTGAGATCCCTTCTTCTCCTGCGTCCCTGTGTGACTATTGAAAGGACAAAAATGACACGTTTACCAAATGCAGATTAAGAGGATGTTTTTGTGTACATGTACACACACATGCAGTTCCTACCAGTTGTGACCGCCGCATCCTCGCTCTCGCCCGCCGCGTTGCTCGCGGTGACCACCAGGTCACTCGAGGCGATGTTGGACAGCGAGCAGGACAGCTGCATGGTGCTGCACAGCTGCACCCTCGGCGTCACACTGTTGTCGTACACGATGTAGGTGGTGGCGTGCACCGAAGCGCTCCACGAGACGGTGGCCGAGGAGCCATCGCCGCTGTACTTCACGTCTGTGGGAGGACAAGGAGCTGGCGGAGGAGAAGGTTGAGGTTAGCGTCCTTGTTGCGATCCCACCACAGGAGAGGGGCTCGTTTAACTGAGGCCGGAGACCTACCCGTGTTTCCTATGAGCGCCGCAGACTCCCCGCTGTCGCCCCCGCCGTTACGGCTCTCCACCGTGGCGACGTAGGCGGAGCCGCAGGGGAGGGGCATCTCGAAGGAGGTCAGGCTGGTCCAGAAGGAGGCGAGCTCGAACAGGGCCTGGCTGTCCCCCAGCAGAGAGCCTGTCAGCCTCAGCAAGTACTCGGTGTCGCCGCAGGTCACCTGCGACCACGAGAAGCTCATGATCTGGACCTCGTCCTGCGTCGGCAGAGGACGCACGTCCACGGTGTCCGGAGGACAAGGAGCTGAGGGACGGACACGAAGGGGGACACAAAGACCTGCTATTACCAACGCTTTCATTTCTTTTACTGATAATCATTCATTTCCTTATTATTTTAAATTTGATCAGCTTTTTGGATGATTTTATCTTTGACTTTACTTTCATTCAGTCACATTTTATTGAGAGTTTTGTTCCGCGTTCGTATGAGTGAAGATGTCCTCCAGCCCACCTGCTCCGACCAGCAGCGGGTCACTGAAGGAGCTGTTGCACGTGCCGTCGGACGCCCTCACGGAGAAGCTGTACACGGCCCCACAGGCCAGGCCCTCGATGGTGCAGCCGGGGCCGGTGCTGTGGCAGTGCTGCGCGGCGCCGCCCTCGGCCTGGGCGGAGCCGTAGTAGTCCGCGGCGTTGTCGCTGGGCGTCCACGTCAACACGGCCGACTGGTCGTCGCAGCTGTACGTGACGGCGAGGTCGCTCGGCTGGCAGGGTCCTTTAGGGAAAGCAACATGTTACTGGTTGATGGTGGAACTATTTGGATATGAGGATACGCATGTATTGATTCCGTCTTTCTTTTTCAGTTTTCTTGTCACATACTACATGAAAACTTTCATTTCCACCACATATTGATGACAAAAACACACACGCACGCACACACACCTGTGTACAGTGTCGTAGTCTGACTGGCTTTGCTGGAGCAGTTCTCATGGCTGGCGGTCACTAACACCGTGTACTGCTGGTCACAGCGGAGGCCCGGGAGGCTGCAGTTGTTCGAAGCGGAGTCGCAGGAGTGCGTGTGTCCGTCCCCGGCAGCCGTGGCGACCGCGTGGTAGGTGGCGGCCACCGGCGACAGCGCCCACGTCACCAACGCGCTGCCGTCCTCGCAGGAGGCCCGAGCGATCACGTTGGTGGGTGGACACGGCTCTGTGGGGGGACGGAAACCACGATGACATGATGAGTATTAAAGGGGTAGTCCACCCAAACAATGAGGTGGCTTCATTTTCTTCATCTTCATTTTGAGATGTCAAAAAAGTGCTTCAGAGTGTTGTTCAGCATGGGGGTGAGTAGAAAATAAAGGCACATCATTCTTTGGGTGAACTATCCCTTTAAGATTGTCATTGAGACTGACAACACACTGTGCGTGACCATAGAGTTCAACGTGTGAGCTTCACTTCAGTGCCTCACAGACGCGTACCCATGCTGACTCTGTATGGTGGACTCCTCAAGCTGCTGCAGCTGTCGGACGAGGCGGCGACCATGACGGTGTAGCGGAGGCCGCAGCGCGCCCCCTGCAGGTAGCAGCTGGTGCCGGTGCTGTTGCAGGACAGGAAGGTGACGTGGTCGCTGGCCTCCGCCGTGGCCGTGTACACCGCGCTGCCGTCGCCGCCCTCCACGACCGCCCACGTCACCAGGATGGAGGAGTTGTGGCACTGTGCGGTGGCGGTGATGGCGGCGAGGGAGCAGGGAGCTGGGGGGACAGAGACAGAGGTTTGTGTCTCTCTCTGAAGGAGGAACGAAGGAACCAATCGGGGGGGGGGGACGGGATGGACCCTCACCTGTCTGCAGCTCGATGGCGGCGCTCGGCGCGCTCTCGCACTGGCTGTTCTCAGCGGTGACGGTGAAGTGGTAGACAACGCCACAGGCCAGGTCCTCCACCTCGCAGGTGGTGTTGGTGGAGGTGGTGCAGTTGGCCACTTGGCCCTCCTCCCCCACAGCCGACACGGTGTAACGCTCCGCGCCGCCAGCGGCGTCCCACGATATCCACGCCGAGTTCGTCACACAGTCCAGGGTGCCTCGGACTCCCTGGGGCTGGCAGGGGGCTGCAATGCAGACATGGAGGTCAGACTGGAGCCTTGGCAGAGGGAGGGGGGGGCGGAGTCCCCCCGACTGCGGATGGTGGTCTGAGGCTCACCTGACTGGAGGCTGAGCGCCTGGCCGTGCACGCTGTGGCAGTCGCCCCGGACGGACGTCACCTGGACGCTGAAGGCGTCGCCGCACGACACGCTGCTGACGGTGCACGTGGTGCTGGTGGAGCTGCAGGACTCGTTACGTCCTCCACTCGTCGTCGTCAGGGAGACCAGGAACTGGTCGGCGTCTCTGACGGCGTCCCAGGAAACCATGACGTTGTTTGACGGACAGATGACCTGAGTGTTCACGTTGGAGGGCGGGCAGGGGCCTGAGAAAAACCCATTGCAGTATATTTCACATGATACTATCAGATCCAAATATCATGCAGAAAATACTCACAATACTGTAATAACGTTGCTTTCAAGTACATGACATCATTCTACTTGATCGGTGATCACAGTTCTTACCTGAGTTGAATGTCACCGTCTGACTGGGCGTGCTGGAGCAGCTGTCGTCCACAGCCACCACCTGCACCGTGTAGCTGCTGCCACACACCAGGTTGTCGAGATCACAGCCGAGGTCAGAGGTCTCGCAGCTGTCGTTGCCATGACTACCGGTGGCCGTGACCATGTACTTGACGGCCCCCTGGCTGGCTGACCAGGAGACTTGGGCGGTGTTGTCGGCGCAGTCCAGCGCCACGGAGACGTCGGTGGGCACGCAGGGTACTGCAGGTGAGCAAAGCAATTGGGTGTGAACATATTAGGTCTTTTTTAAGATGAACATGGATCTGAAATGTGTTGGACCCATTCAGGCGTTCGATTCTCACCGGACTGCAGGCTCGCGGTCTGACTGGACGTCACGATGCACTGCTGGTTGGTGGCGGTGACCGACACCGAGAAGCTGGAGCCGCACATCAGGTCGGGGAAGCTGCACTGGCTCGTCTCCGACATGCAGACGCTCGTCACGCCGTCCTCCGTCTGCATGGCGGTCGTGTAGTACTCGGTCCCGTTGGCGGGCTGCCAGGTGACCACGACGATGCCCGACAGACAGTCCTGCGTGGTTTGGAGTCCCGCGGGTGTGCAGGGCCCTGCAGGAAACGGCAGGCACGTTTTTTAGACAGTTTCATCATTAGGATCACGTCCGCTTGCCTCGGAACACTCGGTACGTACAGGTCTGCACGGAGGTGGACGCGCTGTAGTCGCCGGGACAGTGCTGGCTGCTCGGCGCGACGGTGAAGTCGTAGCTTCGCCCGCAGGTCAAGTCGGAGAATTGAGCGGTGGTGAGGCTGGTGCTGAGACTGACCGACGTTCCGCCGTCCACGGCAGACACGGCGTACTGCTCCGTCCGGTCGTTTTGGTCCCAGCTCAGAGAGACCACGTTCTGATCACAGCTCACATCCACGGACAAACTCTGGGGCACACATGGGACTGAAAGGAAGAAAGGGACCATGGATCTTGCACCTTTATCTTTAGACACTTATCACCTTTAGCTTACCTCCCCCACAATCACCCAACAGTAGATTAAAGGGATAGTACACATCATTCTTTGGGTGTACTGTCCCTTTAAGATACTGACCTCATCTCTCCATAACCTACCCATGTGGATGACTGAGCTGTTGCTGGCCTGGCTGGTGCAGTCGCCGTCCTTCGCCTTCACGCTCACGGTGTACTCCTCCCCGCACTGCAGGTCGTCCCAGGTGCACAAGGTGGCGTTGGTCAAGCAGTGGTGGACGCGGCCGTCGAGGCCGGTCGCCTCGGCGACGTAGCTTTTGGCGCCGTCGCTGGGCCCCCAGCTGACGGCCCCCGAGCCCGCCTCACATTCGACGTAGGTGGCCACGTTCCAGGGGACGCACGGGGCTGCGGGAGGGAGACGCGGTCAAAACAGAGAAAGGCGCGTGCGTGGCGCGTGCGTGGCGCGAGGATCGAACGGCGTTGAGGTCGTACTGGTTTTGAAGAAGGCGGGGCCGCTGGGGGCGCTGTCGCACTCGCTGCCGCGGCCCTTCACGGTGACGTTGTAGTCCTGGCCGCACGGCAGAGCGGCGGAGAGGAGCGTCTGCGTGGTGTTGAAGATCCCCACGTAGCCGAGGCTCCCCATGGCCGTCACCATGTAGGTCAGGACGCCGCTCGCCTGCTGCCAGGAGATCTGGGCGTCCTCGCTCCGGCAGAGCGCCTGAGCAGAAGCGATCACAGGCTGGCAGGGCTCTGAGAGGAGGGCAAGGAAGAAGCACAAACACAGGACAAGAATAAAACTACAGCCAGTTATATCAATTAAAAAGCTAAGGAACTAAATTAGACTCTTTTCTTTCACTGTTTCCAATAAAAGGTACCTGTGATATGACGTACCTGTTTGGATGAAGACGGTGTCGCTGTCCTGGCTGTAGCAGCCTCCGATCCGCGCGATGACCGTCAGGTTGTACGTTTCTCCGCAGTCCAGGTCGGGGAAGTGACAGGCGGCCCCCGTGGAGTTGCACATCTTCACGTCCCCACCTGACGCCGCGACGGCTCTCGCTTGGTACAGCTCCACCTCAGAGCGCTCCTCCCAGGACAAGACAGCAGTGGCGGAGCCGCACTGCAGGCTGGCCGCGGCCCGCTGAGGGGGGCACGGACCTGGGGGGGGAGGGGGGAGGAAGGCAAAGTGATAAAGCAAAGCCAAAACAGATCTACGATTCGTTCCAAGAAAAGAAGGGAAAACAACACACGTGTGCTGAGGCCGATGTGTGTCGGCGAAGTGACGCTGCACTGCTGGTTGCTGGCAGTGAGGCTGAGGTTGAAGCGTTCCCCGCAGCTCAACCCGGAGATGTCGCAGCTGCTCTCCTGAGTCGTGCACAGAGTCTGGAGGCTGCCGCTGACGTCGGTCGTCAGTGAAATGCTGGCTGAGCCGTGAGCTGCGCTCCAGGAGACCACGGTGGGGCTGTCGGCGTCGCAGCTGACGTCCACCACGATGTTTGAGGGCAAGCAAGGAGCTGAGGAGAGAGAGAGAGAGAGACAAAACGCGCAGCTGAACACCTGGAACTCCTGTAAACGTAGGACTGCTTTGACTGATTTCACTGCGATTATGGCTGACTGTGGACTGTCCCTTGTGTTTGCTCACCTGAGACCACAGAGACCACCGAGCTGTCGGAGCTGTTGTGCTCCGCCCCTATCGCGTTCACCCAGACGCTGTAGGTGGTCCCACAGGCCAGGCCTGCGACGTCACAGGAGGTAACCGGGTCCGAGCTGCTGCAGGAGGTCTGGTGTCCCTCCCAGTTGTTCAGATAGGCCACGTAACCCACGGCGAGGTCACTCTGCTCCCAGAACACTGAGGCGGTCAGGCTGCCACAGTCCACGCTGGCCTGGACGTTGGTGGGTGGACACGGCTCTGGAACGCATCGCCCAAACACAAATCAATACAAACACATCGACATTGCCTTGCGGAGTTAAAGGGACAGCACACCCAAAGAATGATGTGCCTTCATTGTCTACTCTCCCCCCATGCTGAACAACACTCTGAATTGAAGAACTCTTCAGCATGGGGGTGAGTAGACAATGAAGGCACATCATTCTTTGGGTGTACTGTCCCTTTAAGGAGAGGAGCGGGGTGGTGGGTGGGGTGGGACTGACCAGTGGTGAAGCTGGAGGGTTCAGAGGTCACCGTGTTGCTGCAGGCTTCATTGTGCGCCGTCACGGTGACGCTGTAGATCTGGCTGCACTGCGCGCCGCTCAGGAGGCAGCTGGTGCTCAAGACGTCGCAGGTGACGCTCAGGCCCTGCTCGGTCACGGCCTGGACGGAGTAGGAGCGGGCGCCACGCGCCCACCCCCAGATCACCAGGGCGGTGGTCATGCTGTAGCTGACGGAGAGGATGGTGGGAAGACAGGGCTCTGGAGGCAAAGAGGGGAGAGAGCGATTAAAAACAAAGGAAACACGCGCTCTTCGTCTGTCTGACGCGATTCGTGTGTATCTGGCGCGCGGGGCGCACCTGTGGCGAGCAGCCCCGCCATGTAGGCGGTGCTGTTGCAGCTCTCCCCGACGGCCGTTACCAACACGCTGTACATCTCCCCGCACTGCAGCGAGCTCGGCTGGCAGTTGGTGACGCCGGCGGCGGCGACGCAGCTTGCGGTCTGACCCAAAGACGGCGTGAGCTCGGCGACGTACGACAGCGCGCCGACGCTGCTCTCCCAGGAGACGGTGGCGGTGCCGGCCTCGCAGTCCAGGACGGCCGCGACGCTGCCCGGCTTGCACGGCTCTGCGGGACCAGAGACACGGGTAAAGATTTCAGACGTGCAATCAAGACATTGTGATGTTATTGCCACTTACTTTCACTTTGGTAACCTTGATATAATCAATAGTAAAACTGTCACACTTGTGTTTAATTAGATCACCAGTCGTGACCCGGGTCGGTTACCTGACGTCACGGAGACCACGGTGCTGTCCAAGCTGTCGTGCTGCTCTCCCAACGCCTTCACCCACACGCTGTACGTGGTGCCGCACGCCAGCCCCTCCACCACGCAGCTCGAAGCGGCGCTCGAGGCGTTGCAGGAGAGGCGTTGCCCGTTTTCGGCGTAGGCGACGTAGCCCACGGCGAGGTTGCTCTGCTGCCAGGACACGGTCGCCGCCAGCCGCTGGCACTCCGGGACGGCTTGCACGTTGGTGGGGGGGCAAGGCTCTGAGGAAGGAGGTGAGAAACGAATCGTTTTGAAACCCAAAAAGAGAGAGACGCTTCCCCGAGCATCGTTTCTCCGTTCTGACGTCCTACCTGTCATAAACACGGAGGTCTCCGACGCCACGTTCTCGCAGGCCTCGTTTCGGGCCGTCACAATGACGCTGTAGATTTGGCCGCACTGCAGCCCGCTCAGGGAGCAGCTGGTGCCGGTGGCGTCACAGGAGGCCGTCAGGCCCTGGCCCGCCGCGGCCAGGACGGAGTACGAGGTGGCGCCGCTCGCCGCGTTCCATTGCACCTCGCCAGTGGTGCCGTCGTAGAGGACGAAGACGTTGGTGGGAGCACAGGGCTCTGAAAGAAAGGAGACAGGGAGCTGTATGGGACGTGCTTTTATTGTGAAATATCACAATAAAAGCATGAGAAGCGGAAGTGTCACCTGAACTTTCACCAGATAAAGTGAGTTCTCTCCGGCTCCAAGCACTGAGTGACACCCACCTGTGACGAGGGTGGCGGGGCCGCTCGCGGGACCGGGACAGCCGGTGTCCATGGCCTCCACCACCACCGAGTACTGCTGTCCGCACACCAGGTCGTCCAGGGAGCAGGAGGTCCCCGCGTCGCTGCAGGAGGAGCTGTGTCCGTCGGTGGAGGTGGCCAGGACACTGTAGCCCAAGGCCGCGGCGGCGGAACTCCAGCTGACCAGAGCGCTGCCCGTGAGGCAGTTCAGCTCGGCTGACACGTCGGAGGGAGGACACGGAGCTGCGGGAGGGAAAAAGAAGACGCTGAAGCAAAAACAGCCCTCGCATATTTCGTGACACGTTCCCAAAAAAGGCCCTTTTAAAGAGACGCACCTGTGTCTTTCTCAACGGGATTGCTGCTCTCGCTCATGCACACGTTGGTGTGTCCCGTCACGGTGAAGGTGTAGGCCTGGCCGCAGCTCAGGTTCAGGAAGGAGCAGCTGCTGTCGGTCGACTCGCAGGTGGAGTCCTCGTTGAACTCAGAGAACGCCGTCACCGTGTAGTTCTGCGTGGTGCCTCCGCGGCTCCAGTTCACCGTCAGAGCATTGGAGCTGCAGTTCTGATCTATCGTGATGTTCTCGGGTTTACAGGGAGCTGGGGGGATGGTGGTGGTGGTTAGGGTTAGGGTTAGGGTTAGGGTTAGGGTTAGGGTTAGGGTTAGGGTTAGGGTTAGGGTTAG
>JAUESF010000041.1:664211-675040 GCA_032274765.1 Malacoctenus tetranemus
TAATAATAATAATAATAATAATAATAATAATAATAATAATAATAATAATAATAATAATAATAATAATAATAATGATAATAATAATAACAATGATTTTGAAATTTTGAAGTTTTTGTCCATAATTTCGTTATCGCTCTGGTTATCTTTACGTGTGATCTGGTGGACGGTGAGATCGTCCCCGGTGCGCCCCAGCGCGTCCCAGGCCATGCCCTTGATGTGGTACATGGTCCCGGCCTGGAGGTCCTCGAAGGTGGCCGTGGTGTCGGTGGTGTTGATCTTGTGCCGCGTGCTGGAGCCCCCGCGGATGATGCAGAGCGTGTAGAGGACGGCGTTCTCCACCGGCGGCCACGTCACGACGATGGTGTTGTTCCTCGGCGAAGACGCGTTCATCTGCGGCGCCATGACAACTGCAGGGGGGGTGGAGAGGGGGGGGAGTGGGGGGGGACAAGGCCAATCACATTAATGGGCGCCCCCCTGGTTTTTGATCGAGGTGTGAAACGGGACGACTTTTTTTTTCACTGCGATCAAGTTACGTTCAGTCCTCCATTATGGGGGGAGACAACCCAGTTCTCATGGTATCTTTTTTCATATCATGAAAATAGTGCGGCGCAGGAGGAATGGATCCAGTTTCCACCCTCCTGCATTGGCTGCGAGGAGTCAAGGAACGGTGACAATAGGCGGTGAAACGACGAGCCGTCGTGGCCACTGGAGTGAGATAACGTGTCATTCTTCCACGAGAACAACAGTCCGGCTGCGTTTCACTTTTCATTCCACCGATTGCAATCTTGAGTAAACTCCTTCCATTGTGCGGCGTCTGGAAAGGAGTGAAAGTGCCTGGAAAAGGTCACTCTTTGGTCAGAGCGCTGCCACTGATGAACATGCTGTGGTACCTGTCCTGGCCTCCGTCGGGTACGAGGGCTGGCTCCTCCCCCCGGAGTTGACGGACATGACGCTCAGGTTGTAGTCGGTGTAGGGCTGCAGCTGCATGACGGTGCCTGGGGTGGTGCGGACGGGGGTCTCCGAGAAGAACCGGCCCGTCTTGGACTCGGCCCTCAGGATGTAGCTGGTGGCCCCCGAGACCGGCGTGAACTCCACCGTGATGCTGTCGCTGTTTTTGGAGTAGGCCTTCTCAATGCTGGGCACCTCAGGGGCTGCGGAGCAGACGGCACACCAGTGAAAGACCTCAAACATCCTGACCCTCCCCCCTCCCCCTCCCCCTGTCTCACTGACCCGTCGTCTCCTCGGTCGCCGCGGCGCTGATGACGTTGAAAGCGTTGTCGATGGCCTCCAGCTGCATGGTGTACACCGTGTTGGGCGACAGGGAGTTGACGGAGCCCATCACCGTGTTGCCGCTGAACTGGACGGACACCGGCTGGTCCAGGGAGTTCTTGGGGGTCGCCGTGACCTTGTAGGAGCTGGCGCCGGTCTGGCCGTTCCACTGCACCGTCATGCTCTTTGATGTCACCGTGAAGACCGAAAAGGAGATGCCTGAGGAGAGAGGGGCATGACGTCAGATATGTTTCATGTTAAACCAGTCTGTTGCCCACAGCTCCTACAGCTCTCTGGCTCTCCTTCAATGACAGGAGAAGAAAAACATGCGTTTTTTTTCTTTTTTCAAAAAAACTGATTTTTTTTTTTTTTAATTTTAATTGAGAAAAGTCACTTTCATGACTCATCTATTGATATCACTTCCTGCCCAATCAGTGGCCAGAAGTCTGTTGATTTCCCCTTCTCAGCTCACAGGCTCATGATGATGGTTTAAGTTCTACCTGCTGCATTCATACTTTTTTTTCTAAAACCTATAAAACCCTGTTATTTACAGAATGTTCAATGTCTCAACATGTCTCATTCTTTGAAATAATGAATTGTTAAAAATTAAAATAGGAAAACTGAAATTAAAAAAAAAAGTCATTGCAAAACTGAATGAGACGAGCAGAAAACTTGTGAATTTTGTCGATAAATCCGATCAGCTTCCTCAAATTATTGTTTTTGGATAACATTGTGGGGTTTTTTTACACTATTTTCGAGTTGCACTGATTCACACTGAAGTGAGATAACGTCTTTTGTGTCGTATCTTTTCAAACCTTTGACCTTTGAAAGCAAAAGAAAGATGTTTTACCGTTCTGAGCCGTGCATATCTGAAAAAGACCAAACACAAGCAGTCAGCGACTAAGAACACACAGAGGAAGCACGTCGATCTTTAATGACAGGAAATACAGTGTTTGGCTGAGATAAGGACTCCAAGGGGGCAGTGGGGCTGCCGGTATTCCACATTATATCCTCAGGCAAATTATGCCCTGGATCATATTCTGGGAGCACGAGGGGCAGCAGGCTGCACATTACCTTCACTCAACACAGATTTCAGCACTGCTCCGTGCAGGTATTTCTTTCAGGTCGGGAATGAATTTGTCTATTGAGCTAAGGTTGGGCATGCCACACGCACTTGTTGAAAGCAGCGACGCTCAAAAGAGCCTGTGTTCAGATGATGCAAAAAGTCCTTCCTGTCCCACTCTGGATCTCTGAGATAGACTTAGCAAATTCTTCACGACAGTGGAGACAAACTAGGCTTGTTTAATATGGACTTTTTTTCTTGTTTTATTGCAAACACATGTGATGAGAGATTGAGAGAAGAGTAGATTCTTACCCCAGTGAAGATAGCTAGAAGTAAAACACGCACGGTCCCCATGGTGCCTGTGGCTGTCTGCTGCTGCCTGGAGGCCCCGCGAGTGATGCTGATTCTCAACGTGACTACAGGCGAAAAAGCCCAGGCTTAAGTCAATCTGTTGTCTCCCTCTCTCTCTCTCTCTCTCTTACTCACACTCCCTCTCTTCCTTTCTCTCAGGTTGAAACGACAGGTGCTTTATTGTTTCAGCAAATACCAATGAGCCCACAGGCTGTGACTCCTCCCCTTAGGGCTGTTCAGGTGGCCTATCAGAGCCCTGGACGGGAGCTCCCATTCATTAGGTGAAGGAGCCAGGACAATAAAACGTTATCTGACCAACTTTGTTCTGTTTGGCTTGATGTGTCATTAAGATGAATGAATTCACGTGGAGTCTGCCAAAATGAGACCCGACCTAAACGTCCTACTTGAAGTTCCTCTCATCATGAATAAATACACAACTTGATACGAGCGATGACCTCTTTTGGTTATTGTTGTGTTTCCACAACAACAGTGTAGCTGGTTTCTGATAACATGTTGATTACTTTGTTTGACAACAGCTTTTTAAATTTGAACCCGTTGCTGTGTCTTATTTTTCATTGTTTGTCTCCAAAATGAGAAAATACGTCACGATAATTGTTCAATTAAAAGCAATGAGATAACATGTTGTTTCCTCTTTATTCACAGCTTTAGTTAGGCTCATAATTACCTTGGTTTTGTTTATTGAAATGACCACACGTCTAATCTGCTGTGAGAGCACTTTGAAGTTCACTTTTCTGTTAACTAAACACAATTTACTACAAACTGCTCGACTATAATAGTCGATTACGTAATCTTCTTTGTACATAATACAAATACTTAAGCTGACTCATACAGTATCAACATATAGTAACTCAATCGCCTGTCTTAAGTGAGCTTTGCGGCAATCTATAGTCACCGTCACAAAGACAATAGCCGGAGCGTTTCTGTTCCCTCGTGGCCGAGGATGTGCTTCAGGTGAGGATTATGAAATCAGCAGGGAGGATCCGTGCAGGAGCAGCTTCAGACCTTTCTCCTTTTTGTGCTCACGAGACAAAAGGAGAAAGGTGATCAAATTCAGCTTCACACGACCGGGACGATTGTCGCTCTGACAGAGATGAATGAACAAAAGGAACCCGAGTCCCATGTCCTCCAACTTCCAGGTGGTGGAACGCTTGTTTCCAGCCATCACTACATCTCCTGGTGGTTTACCTACTGTAACTGCTCTAACCTGGGAAGTGACCTGTGCAAACATGTTAAGATGGAGACAATACAGTGGATCTGTTTATACTTCCTGGCAGCAGCCAGGTTTTAATGAGTTTTTCTCTAAGGGTGGGGGGTCTGCAGTCCACTGTTGTGGGATGTGCAGTCACTGCACAACCAGAGCAGGAGCTTGGTTTGCATTGCAGTAAGTCGGATCTGTCCCCAGTACATGTTGGTCCCCAGCAGGGCTCGCCCTCTTCCACCAGTCCTGTTCACTTTCATGGACAGGATTTCTGGGAGCCCCCAGTGAGCCCAGTTTGGAGACCACAGGACATCGCGGCACTCGACTGGAGAAAGGTGGTCTGCACCTTCAAGGATGAACACAAGGTCCTTCCCCTAGTGGAGGAGTTTGATCACCTCAAGTTGTGGTTTACACGTGAGGGAAGGATGGAACGGGAGACTGACAGCTGGAGCAGCTGCAGGGATGCACTGGATGTGCCGGTCTGTTGAGGTGAAGAAGGAGCCGAGCCAAAAAAAGTTTGTGCTGCCACCCTCACTTGTGGTCATGAACTCTGGGTCATTATCGAAACAATCACGTTCTGGGAGAAAAGTGGCTGGAACGTGTTTCCTCCGGAGGGTGGTGGGATGCACTATTGAGGGCGCATGCAAAGTTCCAGCAGCTGGGAGGAGCTCAGAGTAGAGCCACTGCCTCTCCAGCTGAGACAGAGCGGGCACCTGGTTGGGATGCGTGATGGGAGCTGCTGTAGGCATGTCCCACAGGGAGGACCCCTTGAAGAAGGAGACCCAGGACAGACTGGGGAAGCTGGGGACGCCTTGAAGTCCCTCCTGAAAGAGATGGAGGAACTGTCCAAGGGGGAGGGGCATCTGAGTGTCTCTGCTCAGGCTGCTGCCCCCCCCCCACAAACTAGCCTCGGATAGGTGTCTGTGTGGATGGATCCCGCAGCAATTTTTTAAAAATGACTTTAAAAAATAAAAGTATATTTACATTATTTTACTTTGATAATCTGATCGTGTCTTGGATGTTTGATTGTTTTGTGACTCTGCGTTTTTTAAAATGCTTTGTTGCCTGAATAGACTTTATAAGAGCTGGTCTCTGACCTGTTTCTTTCCTCGTGTCAAAACTAAGAAAATAATTAATTTAATCATGAACTTCATCATGTGATCTGTGTTTTTGAGCTGACAGACGTGCAGCTTTTTCACTGAGTCTCTCCTGCCCTCTTGATGGTCTCCATGTCATTAAACATAAAAAAACAACACATCCAACAATCGGACGAGAGGGTCCAGGAATGTTGTCGGGACACTTCTCCTGTCCTGAAACTCTTCCTTTGGAACGGGACAGAAACCTGACACCCAACAAACAAAACACCCCAGCGCCGCCCGGCACCGGCAGGCAGGCAGGCGGCGCTGACAGCAACGGAGGGAGGGGGCCCACAAAAAGGCGCCCGACAGAAACTCGGTAAGAAGACACTGTTTGGCTGCAGCCACGGGCCAACGGGAGGGGAGCGAGGAGGAGGGGGGGAGGAGGGTGGGGCGGGGTGGGCACGCAGGCATCGGATGAGCACGTTGGCTACGAGCGCTAAAGGTGATACCGGCTGCACACTAAAGAGTGACAGGGTTTTTCCTGGAACTTGATAATACCAGTGTGACCCAGATTCAGCGTGACTTAACGTTGTCACCTCTCGCCCGTGGCTGCTGGTGGAACTCAGATTAACAACGAGTTCAAGAACGGCAGGTGCAAAAAAACCCCAAAAAAACTGGTGGGGCGGCACAAAACTGGCACCGGGGTGCAAGACTTGGTAAGAACAGGAACTCCTTCCTGATCTCTTTTCACCAATTAACAGTAATTAATGAGTAGCAATGAAACAAAACCTGCTGAACTCTCCCAAACAGTCAAATATCATTTTAAAGAATAAATGTTAAGTGAGCTTTATTTTCTGCTTTATTCTCTTTTCTCGAGATCTTGAAGAAAAAGACAAAAGTGCATCTTTGTTAAGAGGCCAAAAAGGGAAGGAAAAAGCATTAACTGATCGATTTTAGTTCATAAAACTAATTTCTCACAAATTCAAGCCACCGCAAAGTGTAAAGAAAAAACATCTGGCACAGTCTCTTCACAGTTTATTGCTGCATTGCAAAGCTCCAGGTGCAAACTGTACCGATGAAATTTTGATTTTCAGTTAAAAACAGTCAAAAACTTATTTTTGTTTTTATAGTACAATATATAAACAACAATCACATTGTGGAAAAAAGATACTGTTTCATGTAAAACAGTTAAAAATGTAAAAATGCTCCATAAAAACATTTTGTCTCGAAACAAACCAATTTCACCTTTAAAAAGGAACTTTGAAAAACAAAACCACAATATAAATCTGAGAGTAACAATGTGATAAGTTTACTGTGTACTTCAAGGGGTTCACTCAATTTAAATGTTGAAAAATAACTTGTGTTATTGACAAATATTGAAAAATAACTCTGTGTGCGTGTGTGCGCGCATACGTGTGTGTTCATTGTCTTGTCAAGCTTCAGGTGCATCACTATGTTCATGTAGAAAAGTAACACTCACGTCTATCATGAAGCCGGGTGTTTACTGCCCCCTGGTGACTGTGTGTTGTGTAGTTTCCTGTGTAACTGAGCTTTGGCCAAGTCAGCCGAGAGTCTCCTGGCCATGCGGTCAGTCGTCCTCTTCATGCAGCGGGCCACTTCAATGGCCTGGTCCAGAGTCCGGCTCATATCCTCCTCCTTCAAAATAAAAGAGCAGGAGAGTTTATAGCGAGCTGCATGATGCATCACTATCTTTGGCTGATAGGCGATGCTCTTGTTGCAGACGTTTTCCCAGGGAACACGGGCAGACACCTGACAGCCTCACCTTGCTCCCTCTGCGCCTGCTCTGGGTCCTGGAGGGAACGGAGCCTGGAGATACTGTCCGCTGGAAGTAGACGTTGCTGGGCAGGAGAGCCGAGTCGGACTGGGTGGAGCGCTTCCTGTGATGGGGCGCGGCCTGGGGAGGAGGAGGCTCCCGCAGCTTGTAGCTGGATTCAAGGACAGAAAATTCAAAGATGATTTACAAGACAGAAAATACACATCAAGTAGCAGCCTACATGTACCAATTGATACGCAACCAAAAAAATCCACAACTGTGTATACCAATTCATACAGACAAAACAGAAATACACACAATTTTGTACCAAACTATGTACTAGAGAAAAAAATGGAGAAAAATACACAAGAAGTCCATCCATATTTTTACCAATATTCACAAGATAAGCGTGACACACACATCAATACAAACAGAATTAATACTGTAAAATAGCAATAATTCATTTATATTTATAGAAGATGAAAGAATTGAAATAGTTAAAAGAAAAAAGAGAAAACAAAGATGTGATCACCTGGCCGGCAGACTGCAGGACGAGCTGTAGCTGACCTGGAGGAGGGGTTTCTGGGGGCTCAGCGCTGCCAGGGGGGCCCAGTGATTCTTCGAGTAGAAACTACTCTTGATATCTGCTGATTACCGAAATGAGAAGTACTATAGTGCACGTCGCAGTAATCAAATTACACAGCACAACATGGATCAACATTTTCCTCAGTTCTGTATCGTGTTAAAGTGACTGAAAAAAGTAGGAATACCGTTGTTATTACAGTGATGACAGGAGAGGAAAAGAGCAATGATTTCCAAAAGCGCTTGTTCCCGTGGACACAGCTGCTTCAACTGATCAATGACCGCTGACAGAAACACATCACAGCTACTCTTACCTGCAGTGGACCTCCCCATGGAACTCTTGTTTTCAAATTCAGGCACTGCGCCAACTCTCCTGCCCCCTGGTGGCGAGCTGGGTAACGACATGGTGATCTCTGAGCAGCTTGTGTGCCCGTCGTCTTCGCCTGGAGGAAGAAAAAGAGCAGAAACTAATTTAAGCGCTGTTCCAACCTGAATCACAGATGCCTCCTTTGCTTCTGTTAACAAGTTGGAGGTTCACCTTTGCTTCTACTGGGGTCCATATCTGAGGAGATCCAGTCCTCAATCCTCATTGGACAAGATTGAGGGCTCCTCAAACCTCTGCCAGTTGATTTCTTGACGCTACAAATGATTCCAAAGGACATTCAACATCAGCTGAGTCATGACAATGAAGTGTTGACAGGATCCGTGCTCGTCTGTTTTCACCCAGCTTTACATCGTAAAGCTCAAACGTGGCGCGTATCACCTGTCTGAAGGTGCTTTCGAGTGGGCCCTGGTCTTGGACCTGCGGCTCTGACGCTCCCGTCTGTACTGGGAAGTGAGGTGATCCATCTTCTGGGCTAAATGAGGCAGCTGGACCAGACCGTCCTCCAGCTCCTTCTTCAGCCGGGACACCTCTGACTGCAGGGCCAGGATGGCCTCACTGGACACACACACACATGCACGCACGCACGCACGCACGTTTCAGAGATGCATTATGGTGAATTAAAAGAGACACACAAAAGCTACAATAAGCTTCCCTGTTTGTAAAGTGTGTGATATCTCCCACTGGTGGCTGCCCAGGTATGTCCCTCACCTGTTACAGGGGCACGAGTGCAGCGGGCTGCCTCTGCCTTCAGTCTCCATGGCAACGCTGGTGACAGGGGGATTGATGCGGTAAAGGACGGGGGCCACCTGGTGTTGCTGGGATCCTGTTTGGTCAACAGCAGAAGATGAGATCATTCCAAACGGTGACACACAGAGTAGAGGTGGAGGACTTGGCTCACCCTGCAGCGGGACCGAATGCTCCCTGGTGGTGTTCTCCACCCACAGCTCCACCTCGCCTGCCGCGCTGCGGCGTCGCCCTCGGGCGGCTGGGTCACCGCCGGCCCGCTGACGGCCGCTCAGAGGGGCCGGGTGGACGGCGGTCCGCAGGTCGGCGCGCGAGCCGTCGCTGTCCGAGCTGCTGAGAGCTTCGTTCTGGGACGGCGCGCTGCACAGGGGGGAAAGGTCATGGGTTCGTGTTTAGTCCTCAGGTCAACAACCAGGCCGGCGCGTGGAGCGGCTCACATAGCAAGAAGGCTCGGATTGTACCTGTCGTCGTGCACGTGTGGTTGAAACGGTCCAGACGAAGACTGATTCAAATAGGAGCTCCCAAATCCACTGTCTGTTTCTGGACTCACAATCCTCTGTAACACAGTGAAGGCTCAAATGAAGCAAGACATCCATTCTTCCTGGTGACTTTTCAGCTTACAGCACAACAGATTTGGAACAACACTTCTCCTGAAAATGAGACTGAAAAGCATCCTAAAGCTGTAAATGTCCAAAGGAGCCTTCGCTGCTCTGACCTGCGAGGCAGACGAGGAGTTGAGCGGCAGGTCGGCGGTGCTCTCCGACTCTCCGGCCGTGTGGGAGGAACGGGAGACCTCCACGGCCAGACTCACGCAGTCCCCCACGTCAGGCCCACCCCGGGTGCCGCATACACTGTCCACAGTGCTGTGACTGCAGCAGGAGAGAAAACAGAGGTTTAGTAGGTTGATAGGAACAACGTAACAACATGAACGTCAAGAGTGGTGAAGGTGAGCAGGTGAACGTATGAGGATGACGGTTCGGCGGTGGAAGTGACAAACTTCAGGCACTCACGTCACTGCAGTCGACTATTTTGAAGTACTTGTAATTTTCTCATGCATGTAGTTTTACTTGCAATTCACACCATAATATCTATTTCATTGCTTATTAGAAAGGTAAAAAGTCACTCGTACTTTGTGTAGTTTTGTGGAGTAAAATTCAGGCAGTGTAGTTGAAGTTGTAGTACACTCACCTGTCGCCCGACCTCTCCCTCTGCCGTGGCGTTGAACTGCCTCCACTCAGGTACTCTGTGATGTCACTGCGACCTCTCGCCTCTGTCAACGCAGACCACCTCTCCTCTTCGTCATTCCCTTCACCCTCCTCTTCCTCCTCCTCGCCCGCTTGGAGGCCCGATCCCTCCAAAAAGCTGAGTGCACCCCTGCAGCAGCGCAGAGAGGGAACAACCTGCAGATGCGGACCAAAAAAACACCTGCGCTCTCCTCTGACCACGGAACCCGACACTGACATCGTTCCTGAAACAAGATCTGACCGCAGGAAGCTCGAGAACGTGCTGACGACACGAGAACAAACGCACCCGCGAGCGCCACTCAAAGTATAAAGAGGCAGGTACAAAGGGGCGGCGTATTACTGTCTGTTTGTGCCTTCTCACGCAGGAGCCAGACTCTCATTTTCCAGCATTCACGCGCTGTCTCACATGTCAGAGATATCTGATTATGAGGGAATGTAACAAGTTATGTCGGTACCGTGAGTGACAGTTGTCATGCTGGTTGTTTTTTAGGGGGGAATCGATGTTTAGGTCAAACCCAGCATCTTCAGTGAGCTCGCTGTCCTCCTTCAAACCTTCACGTTCTGCCTCTCTGTGTGGATCCTCGTTCAAGCTCTCAATGGAAAACTCTGCAACTGAGAACTGAAACATAAAACCAGGTCAGACCAGTGGAAAACACATGCGCACACACTCATCAGGTCCAACAGGGGGCGACACAAGCTTCGCTTTCGCCGCTGCGTAAACACAAACAAGTACAGTACTTCCCTATTACTGAGTAGTGTGTGTGTGTTGTGTGTGTGTGTCACCTCCTGCAGGGACAGTGGGGGTGAAGCTGAGCCCGTGCGAAGCGGACCGAGGTTCACCCGCAGTGGCGGCGTCGTTTCCGTCGGCGTGGAGGACGAGTGCGGGGGGGAGAACTGCCCACACACGTTCCTGTCGATCAGCTCCTTGATGTCATCAAGGTGCATCCCTATTCTGAATATGTCTCCCTCCACCAGTCTGTGCACACACGCACACACACGTTTCAGAGATGCATCATGGTGACACTGACTCACTCACTGTGTGGTACCTGTTGGGGTCGAAGGTGCCGGTGTTCCTGCACAGGCCCATGTAGTTCTGCATCTCCAGCGCTCTGTGCTGCT
>JAUESF010000041.1:685416-699148 GCA_032274765.1 Malacoctenus tetranemus
CAGGCAGGGCCCCCCCCCCCCCCCCCCCCCTCCAGCGCCATGCATTGGAAGTTAATGCTGTGACAACATCACACACACGTCTCCTTGGAAGGTTTCCAGCGCTCAGAGATCTCGGTGACGTCAGGCGGCTTTGACATCACAGGAGAGGGACACCGCTCGCCTCTTTAGATTTTTTTTTTATGGAAGATAAACAGATGTCTTCCTCTTTTTTTTTAAGTATAGACTGAGAACAAAAAGTCGCTCCTCCGTCGTCTTTCCATGCTTCAGACACGGACGAAGCTGCAGGCTGGACGTGCCTCCAGTGGAAACCTCAGTCGATGCCTCTCAGATGCTCCGCGTGCTGCTGCTGTTGTAAGGCTCGGAGTGCCGGCAGGTAGGCCAGCGTCCACCGCCGCCCGGTGGCTTCACACACCGTCCAGGACGCCACGTTTGCCTCTGGATGACAGGAAGCTTCCGCATCACAATGCACCGCCGAGCCGTCGCTCCAGTTGTGAACGTGTCGGTGCTGTGTTGGGTTTGTTTTGGGGTTGTTATGGAGTGTTTCTTTGAGATAATTGTTGGATGGTGCAGTGAAAAAACAAGACAGGGAGATAAACGAGGTAAACAGAGAGTTTCCCAGCAAACACAGTTTCCTGACTCACAAAAGCTGGATGTGGAAGGAGTTGTGGCTTCGCTCAAACACGGCGCCTAATCTCTCACTCAGCGATAAGACGCCAGCGTTTGACCGACACTTTGTTCAGCCAATTGAAACTGTGAGAAACTCGGATTCTCTGGGATTTCAAGCAGCTGTTTGATGTTCGAGGGCACATTGACGGGAGTTAAATTAGGCTTCGACATTTAGAGGTGAAACACAAACTGAATCAAATGGTAAAGTTGTTTCTCTCCTGTTTCAGTTTCCAGTCTGTTCTCGTGTGAGTAGGTCATAGGACTGGTGTAAGTTGGTGGTTGCTCAGCTTCAGCCTGTTTTCACTCTGTGAGGCCGGAGGAAAGGACGTGAGACCTTCCATCATAAACAAACCCCAGTCAGCCATTGTTTCCCTGAAGGCGGAAGGATGTAGTTCAGCAAACATTCCTGGTCAAAAGGAGTTCGGTTCCCCGTCGCGAGCGCAGTCCAGTTACTCGGCTCCAGGCAGGAGAAGTTCCTCCACGGTGTCTTTTTACTTTTAGCTGTATTTTCCCTGCGTTTCCTGGTTTAAAGGTCCAACCAGCAGCAGCAGCGGTGTAGGTTTGTGTCGAGGATCCGGGAGCTGACCGCGTATCTCGCTCTCCCGCAGGATGGAGGTCTCCTGCCTGGAGCTGGCCTTGGAGGGCGAGCGCCTCTGCAAGGTGGGCGACTACAGAGCGGGCGTGTCCTTCTTCGAGACCGCCATCCAGGTGGGCACGGAGGACCTGCAGGTGCTCAGCGCCATCTACAGCCAGCTGGGCAACGCCTACTTCCACCTGCACGACTACGCCAAGGCCCTGGAGTTCCACCGGCACGACCTCACCCTGACCAGGTTGGCCACACACGATGGTCGGGGGGGGTAAAAACCTTTCCCCCAGATAATCACTGCTAACGTAGATGATCGTGTTCTCCAGAACGATCGGCGACCTGCTCGGTGAAGCCAAAGCCAGTGGGAATCTGGGCAACACGCTGAAGGTGCTGGGCCGCTTCGACGAGGCGGTGGTGTGCTGCCAGAGGCACCTGGACATCGCCAGGGACATCGACGACAAGGTGGGACCAAAAGTTCTGTCCGGCCAGCGCTCCTAGTCCGACATCAACGAGGTGTATTAACGGCTGACTTGTGTGTGTGTGGTGGTGGTGGTAGGTGGGGCAGGCGCGAGCCCTTTACAACTTCGGGAACGTGTACCACGCCAAAGGGAAGAGCATCTGCTGGAGCGGCGCTGAGCCCGGAGACTTCCCAGAAGAAGTCATGGTGGCTCTGAGGAAGGCGGCAGAATACTACGAGTGAGGCCCAAACGCTCCCTTTTATTTCGTCAGCTGTTTCCTGAGAACTTGGTCAGCGTCAGCTCTGTAGTTTGTAACATTTTCGTTGTGAATTTCTAGAGAAAACCTGGAGATCGTGAAGAAGCTCGGCGATCGGGCCGCGCAGGGCCGCACGTACGGTAACCTCGGCAACACGCATTACCTGCTGGGTAACTTCCGCAAAGCCGTGGCTTCACACGAGCAGGTACCGTGGCCTCTGAAGCACCTGAACCGTCCGAGTTGATGGATTAGATTAGAGTCCCGTGTCCTGATCAGACTCCGTCGTTCCACCGTTCTAGCGGTTGCTCATCGCCAAAGAGTTCGGCGACCGCTCGGCAGAGAGACGCGCCTACTGTAACCTAGGAAACGCCTACATCTTTCTGGGGGAGTTTGACGTGGCAGCTGAGCATTACAAGTAAGGAACACCTGGACATCCGTGGAAGAACAACCAGTCACACATGGCACTCCTGCAAATCATATCAATTGTTTATTTAAAAAAAAAATCTATGAATTCATGTATCTGTTTGCATTCATACACATTCTTTATTACTTAATTTGTTCATTTTCAGTTTATTTTTATTAAATTTCTTGACGGGATTAATTCGTTTTTTTTTGTTTTTGTTTTGTTTTTCAAATTTATTCTTTTTTTTCTTCATTTCTATAAAGTCAGTGTCATTTCAATATTTTTTTCCAGTTGTTTCTTTTTTTTTTTTTTTTTTTCACAATAAATTATGATATTATTATTATACAAGTTATTCGCACTGACTTTAATGTGTCTGCTCACTCCTGTAACACCATGTTATCTAACTTGTGGTCCTTATTGAAGCAGCACTTCTACCTGAGCGTCGCCGCACTGAACAGAATGAAGCCTTTGTGCGCCCCCCCCCCAGTCCTCTTTGTTTTGACCCCTCTGGCATAACAATCTCAATATCTAAAGAAGATCCTCCCTCGTGTACGCCATGTTGTTCCCACGCCGGGTCTTTGAAGTGGCAATAAATGCTGGCGTGTGTGTGTGTGTGTGTGTGTGTGTTTCATCAGGAGGACGCTGCAGCTGGCGCGGCAGCTGAAGGACCGAGCGGTGGAGGCGCAGGCCTGCTACAGCCTGGGCAACACCTACACGCTGCTGCAGGACTACGAGCGGGCCATCGACTACCACCTCAAGCACCTCATCATAGCTCAGGACCTCAACGACAGGTAGCGACGCCGGCAGGGAGGCGATGGCTTCAATCCCGGGGTGTAGCGGAGACCAGCATGTGTAGAGTCACGCGTGTTGCGCCTCCGTTCCACAGGATCGGAGAGGGCCGTGCGTGCTGGAGCCTGGGGAACGCGCACACCGCTCTGGGGAATCACGACCAAGCCATGCACTTTGCAGAGAAACACCTGGAGATCTGCAAAGAGGTAGAGAAGACTGTGGAGAGAGCCTTCACAGGCGATCCATCTGAAGAGGGATCTTTGTGTCTTTTTCCTTTTTTTTAATGTGTAAAATGTTTCGGGGCCTTGCTTCAGACTGGAGACCGGAGCGGCGAGCTGACGGCCCGGATGAACGTCTCCGACCTTCAGATGGTCCTGGGTCTGAGCTACAGCACCAATAACTCCACTCTGAGTGAGAACAGGGAGACGGACTACAACCTGCACGGTAACAAACGCTGCACAGGCACTGCACCTTCTCACTGAGGTCGTTTAGCTGATGTTCACTTTGGTTTCCCCTGCTACAGGAGCTCGGCCCAGGATGAACAGACGGCACAGCATGGAGAACCTGGAGCTGATGAAGCTCACGCCAGACAAAATGAACGTAAGTTTTCAGTCTTCCGGACAATTCATCAAGTTTGGTGCTTTATCTCCTGATCTTGCGTCACTGTGGGCGGGGCCTTGATTTCTTTTTTGTTGTGGCGTGTGTGTATGTCGCAGGGTCAGAAGTGGGGCAGCGAAATCCTGACCAAACAGTCCAAACCATCCCTGACCAAGAGCTCGTCCAAGCTGTTCTTCGTCAGCCGCCTGCGGGGGAAGAAGTACAAATCTGGCAGCTCCAGTAAAGTCCTGCAGGACACCAGCAACACGCTGGACACCAGCCAGACCGTCCCACAGGGTCCTCAGAAGGTCTGAACCCCCCCCCCACCACCACCACCTCCCAAACTAGTTGGTTAACATCAACCAATGACAATGTTTCTCACACTTGTCTTCACCTCTCCATCAGCGGCTGAGTCCCGACATGCTGGGAGACGAGGGCTTCTTCGACCTGCTCAGCCGTTTCCAGAGCAACCGGATGGACGACCAGCGCTGCTCGATACAGGAGCGGGGCAGCAGGCTGTCGCTCAACAGCGGTCCCGAGTCGCCCCCCAGAGCCATCAGGAAATGTGGGTGCACTCGGAAAGTCGGCACGTCGAACTTTTACCACCACTGCTTCGTTTTTTTGTCTCACACTGAACGATTTCTTTTCCCCGCGCAGCCGTGTCGGAGTCGGCCAACGTGTCGAGCGTCCAGAGCAGGCGGCTGGAGGAGTCGGCGGCGGCGGGAGCCGGGGGGAGCCTGCCGGGGCTCCGGCTCAATCAGAACAGCAGCCAGGCCGTGCTGAGTCACCTGATGGCCAACGCCGACAGCGCCGAGCCGGACGACGACTTCTTCGACATGCTCGTCAAGTGCCAGGTAGCAAAAGACAAAACAAAGGAGAACGGTGGTGGTCCACACCCGTAGAAAGAAGCCAAAGCTCTGTCACTGTTTTTGTGCCGAGGGGCGGGTTTGAAGGGGCGGGGCTAAGGCCTGCGTGCCGTTCAACTGATTTGCATAGAATCTGCATACTGAGGTAGCTCCGCTGCCTCCTGGCCAGAAACCATCCATGGATCCAATGGCAGCTGCCGGCTCTGGTATGTTTCCTTTAGCTCTGTGTGTCTTGCAGCAAAACTGGACAACACTGGAATAGGCAAAGCCCAAAACCCACAGTGAGGGAGGAGATCACAAGGTTTATGGCTCTTTGTAGTAAAATAATCTAATCATTAAGAAACAAAGGCTGTAGTTTAGGGATAGCTGCATTTTAAGAAGTTGATGAAGTTATGTGTTCTGTTATGTAGGTCGCTAAAGCATATTAGCTAATTTAGCTTCCCCTCAGTACACCTCTACCGGACCGAAATACCAAATCAAACGTAGTCCAGTTGCGCTGTAATACACGCAGAGCTAATGGAAACCTGAGCCAGCAGCTGCCATTGGATCTGTGGATCTTCTTTCTGGCCAGGAGACAGAGGAGCTTCCACAGTGTGCAGATTCTATGCAAATCAGCTGAACGTTGCACGGGCCTTGGCCCCGCCCCCTTCAAACCCGCCCCTCGCAAAAAAAACAGTGACGGAGATTTGATACTGAGAATCACATCATTGAAAGAAAACTGCAAAACAACGGTCAGCGTAAATAAATGATTGAGCTGAAAGGTATTATTTTATTCAAATTTGGATTTTATTTATCAATGCAACTTTTTTTCCCCAATACCAACTGTCACTGTTATAACCCCAAAAGGTTTAAGGGCGTTTCTGTCTGAAGTTTGAAGGACTCCAGAGCCGCATGGCTACAACTGACCGTGTGTAACCACTTCCTGTTCCCCTCTCACAGGGGTCCCGCCTGGACGACCAGCGCTGCGCCCCGCCCGCCCCTCCGGTCCGAGGGCCCACCGTCCCAGACGAGGACTTCTTCAGCCTCATCATGCGCTCGCAGGCCAAACGGATGGACGAGCAGCGCGTCACTCTGCCTTCCACAGCAAACGGTGGTGCTTCCGCTGCCGCCGCCGCTGCTGCCAGGCCGAACGCCAGCTCCAACTGAACTCAGCCCTAAAGGGACAGACCGGTGTTTTTTGTATAACCCCCCCCCTGCAGGTGTGGGCAGTTTTCAGACTGACTCCCCTGTTTCCCCCGACCAACAGAAGCACTGTGGGTGATTCCACTCATGATGAACGTCTTTGGCACAACTTGAGCTAAATCACAGTAGATTCAGGGACATCAGTGTTTTGTTTTTTTCCCTCTAAGCTGCACATTTCATTCCACTACATGTATTTTTTAATACACATGCAGATTTGTTTGTATTTATTCTGCTTCATACGATTGGAGTGACTCTTTTCTGACTGCCGTCCAATCACTGCAAAGGAAGTGGTGTGTGAGTGAGTGTGTGTGGGCACAGGTACAGCAGCGCTCTGTGTGTATTCTGGTGGTTGTGAGTGGCGGGGGAGGGTGTGGGGTGTGAACATGAATTTAACTCTGTACAGTTCATTTCTCTTTTGTACTAAAAGTCTTGAGGAATAAAACTGCATCCATGTATTCATGTATTCATCCTTTCATTGTCACCCCCCCTCTGCACTCAAAAAACACAAAAAACAAAAAGGTTTTATGTAAAAGACACTTTAATGAACGTACCAGCAATCAAACTTTGAATTAAAGTCAGTTTAAAAACAAGAATTAGAAAGGCTTTAATATAAGAGCCGCTAGCATTTAAAAAAACAACTAACAACTGTACATACATGAACACAACTGAAATAAATAACATCTATATTAGTTTGGCCTTCTTTGTTAAAACAATATATACTATACATTACCCATAAAAACTTAAATATGCATCTGTGTAAGTAAATTAATCTGAAAAGATGATGTTAAAAGACAAAGTGCGCATGAAAATAATAGAAGCGATGTCTCAAATACTGGTTTCAAATAAATAACGAAGACGTCCTTTCAGTTGTCGTTGTGCAGACTGGTTAAACACACTAAACCCAACGCAGAAGGTGCCACAACGGAACATTTGTTTACGTCATCATTTCCCTTTTTGTAACGATTTTCCATCACAAGCGAGCCATTGTCAAAAAACAGCGCAACAACAAAACCTCACCAGTTATTAAATTAATTCACGCACTCGGAGCCACGTCGAGGTGACAGGAACATGAGACAGGATCCCACAGCGGGCTCGCGACACCGCCACAAATTCAGCCTCCTGATTGGACGAGCTCACCACAAAAAAAGGAAAAAAAAAACATCTTACGTTTGTTCAACAATAGCAGCAGCGTTACACCAGCTGGCAGAGGATGATATGAAAAAGAAGGAATGTCGCGTCTAACAAAGCCTGAAAAACCCGGAAAAACAGAGAGAGAGAGAGAGAGAGAGAGAGAGGGAAAAAAAAAAGACGATTCACTTTTATCTTTTATGTTGTTCAGAAACTTATGTAAAGGCACCATCATGAACAAAGCACTCCTCTACAGCTCCCCCATCAGAAAGGACATGCAGCAACCGACTGGTGTGTGTGCGTGTGTGTGTAGTAGTCGTATGACATCATGAGGATGAGGAGATCAATGACCCTGTCGTATGACACTGATAAAGAGAGAGAAGAACATGCAACACATGTGCTTTAATGTATACGTTGGGTTTCCTACAGGAGAGGCTCAGTCACCTGGGCCGACCGTTTACACACACACATTTATACCCGTGTGTGGAAATGGTTCAGGAGGAGCAGGATCTTTGTCGCGGGGCAAGATGTTTGTGTGTGTGTGTTTTAGATTATACCAACTGGTTGTGTGTGTGTGGGGATTTGTCTTGTGTGTGTCAGGGATTGTGTGTCCAGAGCGTGACAGTGCGGTCTGCGGAGGACGACAGGAAGGACAGGTCGTGTGTGTGCCAGCGACACTGGATCACCTTGTCGCCGTGCTCTCCCACCACTGTCTGAGGGAGCTGCTTGGTCAGGTCACCTGGAGAGAGAGAGAGGAAAGGGAATGGCGCAACAGCCTCACGCACAGACACACACGAGGCCCTCAGGCCACCTTCTGCTCCGACAGGGCAACACTGGACTCGTCAGCATCCTCTCAGTGTTACCTTGAAGGTTGGTGACGATGACCTTGGTGTCGTAGGAGCCGGTCAGCAGGTAGTGCGCGCCGGGGGAGAAGCGCACGGAGCGCACGTCACTGCTGTGCGGCTTGTACACCTGGACGATCCGCCCGCCTCTGATGTCATACAGCATGCACGCGCTGTCTTCCTGTCCCGTTGCCAGGAGACGGCCGCTCGGGTCGACGGCCACCGACGCCACGGGGCTGCCTGGGGGGGGGGGGGGGGGGGGGGGGGGGGGGGGTAGCAGAGCGTCAGTGGATGTTGACAGTTATCGAAGGTCTCAGAAGCATTCTTAACCTGTGGTATGGTGCAGTGTAAGAGTGCACTCTCATATCAATCTGAAGTTGGAGAGAAGCTAAGCTAATGTGGATAAAGTTGCATCAGCTTGTCTCTCACCTGAGCCGTGGAAAGCTGTTCCCACGACCCGCACACAGCTGGGCACCCTGAGGTCCCAGAAACGCACCGTCTTGTCCTGCGAGCCGGAGGCGATCATCCAGCCGCCCCACGTGTACAGAGACAGAATGTGACCTGCACAGAAGGGCAGTCTTGTCAGACCCTACGTCCACCTTCAGGACCAGAGAGTGAGCTGTGTGGTCCGTCGGTGTTGTAGTGCACCTGTGTGTCCACTGAGGGCGTGCAGGCCCTGCCCTCTTTGACAGTCTGTGGTGTAGATGTTACAGTCTCCCGCCCCGGCGCTGATCAAGATGGCCCCTCCGCTTTCCGGACCCTCCATGAAGGCCAAGTCTCTGATGGTGCCGTCATGCATGCTGAACTCCAGGTCAGGGCCTGAGGGACAAAAAAAGGCCAGAGACTATGAATAAAAACACCAACAGCAACTCCAGTAAAACAGAGAGCAGGAGAAGTGGAAGCTAAAAGTAGATGCGAGGAGAGGTTTGCCCACCTGTGGCGTTGCAGGTCTCTGCGCTGAACGGCAGCACTTTGACATACTTGTCGTTGGAGCCGGTCGCCAGCAGCTGGCCGCAGTGACTCCAGGCCACGCAGTAGATGGAGCCTTTGTGGTGCTTGTTCCTCTTGAAGCGAACCACTGGCTGCTTCGGTGGACTCGAGCTGCTGAGGAGGAGGAGGAAGAGGAGGAATCACAACACAGTCGACAACCTTAATCATAGTTTACGCCAGCAATGACTGACGGTTGAGGCGTTTTACCTCAGGTCCAGTGCGTCCGGATACGCACACACTCGCAGTGTTTTGGAGTTGGAGCCGACAGCATAGAGACTTCCAGACGGGTGAAAGGCCACGGCTCGGACGGCCTGGGTGTCCTCCAGAGAGTGCACGGGAACAAACAGGCTTTTTGGTTTATCACCCTGAAACACACACACACGCACACACACGGACCGTCATGAACACAAGACCATCCAGGGACGGTTCAGTTAGCTGAGGCGACGATGGCTGACGTATGTGGCATTGCTGCGTGCTCCTACTGTCTCTATCCAATGAATCAATACAACACATTGACACACAGATTACATGTAATCAGCAATGTAATCTGTGATGACAGCGTGACGTCTCTGGACTGTAAGCAGATTAGGTCATCTGAACGGCAAATTAGCAACAGGATGTCAACTGATGCTACAACAAGGAGAGATAAACCTGATTCATGTGGGGCAAAATAAACTCCACACAATAGACAGGCATCTAGCAATGACCCCCCCCCCCCATGAATGGGCACATTACCAGAGAATAAGACCTTGTCTGCACAGAGGTTTTAAAAGCTTTCCTATCAACACTAACTAGTATCAGGAAATATCCCGATGAAACCAAAATAAAAGCGCTGCAATATATATATATATACACATGTCAGGTCTGTTAGTGGTGCTGTAAACAGAAATATCTGAGGTCACTGTGTATTTATGTGTTGGACACACTGAGTGGAGTGTCAAAATAACAACACAAACTACAACAAATGATTATTATAGGATGGATAATTGAATCAGCTGTGTTGTGGAGACATTAGGAATGAGAGGTGAATTCATTTGAGTGTCGCAAATGACATAAAGAAGAAGCTTATTGTTTGGAGCCACCATGTTTCTGTGCATCCTTTACCTCTTTACTTCGAGTTAGGGAACCGGGAGAGTCCCCAGGTTGACTTCCTTTTGGCTTCTGCACACTGTCAACACATGAAAACACACGGCAGTTTTCATCTAAACACAGCAAACTGATATGTTGGAGTCAGAAAAACCCAACCCAGCTATCTTTACCTCTGTGAGAGGACGGGGGACTCGTTTAGAGGCGGGACCGCGCGGCCCCCGATGGTGTGCTGTGGCGTGCTGCTGAGCACCCCTCCCCCCTGGGTGCTGCCCTGCTCGGGGGTCGCAGAGGGGGGGTTGTTGTTGTCCTCCGAGGCGGGCGTGTTCCCGTTGCCGTTGCACTGCTGAGCCAGAGATTTCACTTCGTCTCCCAGGTTGTCCACGCCCACGTTGAGCTCCTCCAGCTTCTGGATGGACCTGCAGGACCACCGAGAGTGAGGGGGCCATCGCCAGTACATCTCATACTGGTGTTTATTTTGGTCTGCTGCTAATCCCACAAATGCATGTCACTTTAGAATAGAAGTTAATGTTTTTCCTTTTATTTCTACACTCCACTTATTTCTGTGTTGGTCAACTGACAGCAGGTTAAAGCTACTTAAAACTTCAAAGGAAGGAGAACAAAGGGAGTCTGTGGTAATGATGTCATTATGCACCGCTCCCCCAGTGAATAATGTAGAGGATAGAGACGACAGGGCGGACGGGGAGGAAGTCTCAGGGGACAAATCCTTCGTCTTTGTCCCGCTGACTGCAAATAAACTAATGCTCTTCCTCATTTCTCACACTGACTCATGAAAGTGAGGAGGACTGGTAATACAGTAAAGCTGCACATGTTTTTAAAAAGTGTTATTTCTACACTGACAACCAACTATGTACATGTACATATATACATTTGTTCTGCACACTTTTTATGATTTGTGAGCGAAAAATACAAAGGAATAAAAAATTGATGCCAATATGTGTTAAAAAAAACAGTTACACTGTCTGATTGCTACAATTTGGGAAAAATGACTTTGTCATAAAATTGTAATTCTTTGAGATGCACCGATGTGGAAGATAATGTAGATTTAGAGCAGAATTGAGGCTTATTAAGGCCCCAACCTGCAGGTGATGGTCCCATGTGATGTTGCTGATCAGAGCAGATGGTGTAATGTGGACTTCGGGGTGTGTGTGTGTGTGTGTGTGTGGGTGTGTGGGGAAGCCACATGGGACTCTTTATTTTCAGGGCTTTAATACGTCTGCTTCACCTCCTCTGACAGCTGCTCCTCTTTTGTTCGAGGCTAATAGATGCCATATCTTAATCACAACTGGCCATTTAAACAAGCTGTGAGACAAGTGCAGTGATGGTGAAAGTTCACCATGTTATTGGGTTTCCTTTCCTCGGCAAGACTCTCTCGTTTCCAGGAGAGTTCTGCTGAGGAGCCACGATGCTACCAGGGAAACGGTGGAACTCGAGCCATGTTTAGGGCTGATGATCCATGTTTACACCATTCACCATATCTTACAGTTTCATACCACCCCTGAACAGCTCCAAAACGAACACTTTCTGCAGCGGACACCAAACAGAAGCAGTCGGCCATTCGGATGCATAAATACGTCAGTGATTAAACTCCCAGATGCTGGCGCCCCAGGAGGAGGTCTCCTTCAGCACGGCCTGTCGAGCACGTCGGCACTGTTCCACGTGCACGACACCTGCCACCTGGCCGGCTGCAGCCCTCGACAGTGAGCCCGTTCTGCTGCCGTACCTGTTGAGGAACTTCTCGGTGAGGCTGTGCTGCATGTCGTTGGGCGGCGGCGGCTCCTGCTGCACGCCGCCCTCCAGCAGCATCTGCTGGTACATCTGCCGCTGCTGCTGCTTCTGCTCCAGGTGCTGCTGCACGCGCAGACGCTGGCGGTAGAATTCCTCGTACTTCTCCGTGGAATCTCGGAGCTGCGGAGAAAACCGAGGGGGGGGAGAGAGACGGCTGATGCAGCAAAACGTGCAACATTAATTTGTCTTCTATCACGCTTTAGCCAACCGCGGATGGCACAGTCAGTCTTTCTGGCAAATTACAGTCGAGTCTCGATTACTGAGGGTTTGTGAGCCTCGGATCTAAGCAGAGGGGCTTCAGCACAACTGAAAGGCTTCATTGTGGTGAGTATGAACTCTCTTTTTTTCCAGGACAGGTATGAGAGGAGGAGGGCGAGGACAGCTCACTTCCCCCTTCTGTCCCCGGCTTCCTGTCCTGACATTCTGATGCGAGCAGATCGCCAGCACGTTTGAGGGAAGTGGGGGAGGGAGGGGGGGAGATAGGACGAGACTCTGGCATGAAGCCACTGCTAGGGAGAGAGAGAGAGGGAGAGAGAGAGAGAGAGATGGAGGGCCACAGAGGGAAACCAGAGCGAGTGAGAGGAGCGCTGCGTGTGAGATTTCAGGGCCCCGAAGTCTGCTTCTGTTTCTGGCCTCTTTACGCGTTTCCAGGGCGACGAGGACGGTGGAGCGAAGCGCGACAATCACACTGAACTGCACAGGAGGCCCAGAATAGAAAGCATGAGGCAGACAGACACAGTTAACTCCCTGTTTACAGGCAACAGGAGGGCGGTGACGAATCACTTCCACCTCTCTGCTCTGACCTGGGACCTAAATATCACTTGCTGTCAGTGAGCCGTAACACAGTGACTTCAGTCAGTGCAAGAGAGTTTATGAGAATAGTTAATTCAATGTTTTGAAGTTGACTTCAAACTAAGGAGTGGGGGGAGGACACCCTAAAAAATCACCCCTGATAAAGGCTGCCGACTCCTTTGATTCACAAAAGCGTCACAGTGAAACCAAGCTAACGCAGTCGCCTTCAAAGTAAAAGCACCGAGCAGTAACCGAAGTCTGATCAAGACCGAGGGGACGACGATCTCGTGCAGGGACAGAATGAAGGGAACACTGATCATCCTTACATCGTTCCTGTCGGTGGAACCGGGCGACGGCGCGTCTTCGCCCGGAGCTGAGGCGGGACGCATGTTCTGGGCTCCGGTCGATCCCATCATCTTATCCACCGGAGTGTCCGTCCTCGACCTTCGCAGAGCAAACACAGAAACAAAGCGCTCCAACGTGAGACCTGTGGAGGGTCGTCCCCCCCCCCGCCCCCCCTAAACTCCAAAACTGTGCTCTTACGTTTCGGGAGACTCCTCGAAGATGCTGTGGCAGTCGGAGCTCTCCATCATCAGGCTCCTGCTCAGGTTCTGCCCCCCCGGGTTGGGGTAGTGGAAGTTGGCAAACGAGTGGGACATGGGGGAGACCCCTTTCCCGGGGGCCGCCTCCCCGCCGCTCGCCCTCTTGTCCTGCCCGGACAGCCCGTACGACAGGCCGTCCAGCGCCGGGTTCAGGGAGCGCGACATGTAGGTGTCGGCCGACTGGGGGCGGCGGAGCGGCGAGGCGGGGTAGGGGGACAGCTTGCTGATGAGCGGCGTGAGGAGGTCGGCGTAGCCGGTCTTGGCGGGCTTCACCAGGCGGTCCACGTGGATGTTGAGCTGCTTCTGCTCGAAGGCGCAGGAGAAGACGTTGTGGCCGAGGTTCTGCATCCAGGAGAGCAGCGACAGGTCCAGGTCGTCGCAGCCGTTCCCGCACAGCATGTCCACACCCAGCAGCACCTCGCTCTCCGTGATCTCCTCGCCCGTCGCCTTGCTCTGTGGACGCGCGACGGGACAGGGTCGTTACACGAGGTCTTCACCGAAAACGAGTGACAAAGACCCCTGAGCAGCTCCCCCACCTGGCAGAACTCCACACAACACTCGTAGAGGACCCCCTTGAGGAGCAGCTGGAAGAGTCGGTCCCCGCTGGCCTTGAACCCGGCCTCGCTCAGCTTCCTGTCTGCGGGGATGAACTCCGCCACCATGGTGCAGGCCTCCTCGAA
>JAUESF010000041.1:767500-783533 GCA_032274765.1 Malacoctenus tetranemus
CACACACACACACACACACACACACACACACACACACACACACACACACACACACTCTCTCTCTCTCTCTCTCTCTCCACTGGTCAACCTTCTCCAGATTAACCCTCGCACCTTGTCCGCCCTCCTGTCTTCCCTCCTCCCTCCTCCCACCTCCCTCCTGCCCTCCTTGTTTTTTTTCCCACCAGTCCGGTGGTGGTTCCCAGGTATTTGACCGGCGTAGCGTAGCCGGGAGGCCGGGTTGTTCCGTCCACGGCGAGACAAAGGCAGCGAGCCTGAAGGAGAGGGATGAAAGGAAACGGGGCCGTGCAGCCACTCCTTTTTACAATGGGAAACCCTCCTTAGCGAGGCTGTAGAGCAAATAACCACCTTCTCTCTTCCTTTTTTTTTTTTTTTTTAATTTAACAAGCACCGACGACGTGAGAGCGCTTCCCGATCGCCCGGAAAGAGTCGCACGGCCGCGCGCGTGCGTGTGAGTTTGCGTGTGTGAGCGAGGAAGAAGAGGGCATCCTTGATGGAGATGCGTGTGTGTGTGTGTGTGTGTGTTTTTGTTTTGTCGGGTTTTTCTTTTTTTCTGTTGGTTACACCTGCTTGGTCTGAGCTGACAGATGGCGCCTCTCTTGTTAAACACCTTTCTTCCGCAGCTGAGGTTTGTATTTGTTGTGGTTTTTTAACTGTAAGGAGAAGGCTGCAAATTCAGAGCACAAAGAGGAAGAAAAAAAAAAAACAGACCTTCAATGATGTAAATGAAGCTCCAGCGCTGCACTTTTGTTGGACAGGAAGCCGAAACTGAGCGCATGAGGAGGTGGTTTTTTTTTTTTGTTCAGATTTTATATTGTAAATGCTAAATATTCGAGGTTCGGGCAAAGGCAGCTGTGTGTGTAAAGCACTTTTCAGATTGAATGTGCTTTACAGAAATTGTGTGTGTGTGTGTGTGTGTGTGTGTGTGTGTGTGTGTGGAGGGGGGAATGCAAAATAAGAATAAAATGAAACCAACCAAAAAACAAAATTCAAGCCAAAAAAATAAGGATCAAAGTTAAAAGAGAGAGACAAAGTAGTCCAAATAAAAAATAAAAAAAATAACTCAAAATTGAAACGTGAGTCTATTAAAATGTACAACTACAGAGAAGGTCAGCAAAAAGTTCCTGAATTCAGGAAAGAACTTTTAAAGTGGAACTTATATTACTTGTATGTTGTTTTTGTCAACCAAATTTCAATAACATGGCCTCGATAATTTAAATGGATTTACGTCGGCAGTGTATTTTAGTCATCAGGTGGACGATAAAGTGCTGGTAAAACTTCAACATGTTCAGCACTTCTAAAAGCGATGAATGGACGTGCTGCAGCTCATTAAATCCCACCGTGCTCGGCCATATTTCTGCCATGTTCCTTGTTAGGGACCGAGCGTAAATCACCGCCAGCCGAACATATGTCAGCGCACAATGTACGAGGGGGACGCATTTTCATCCTCTTTCCGCCTCATTGTCGCCGACCGACTGAATCACTCGGATATGATGGCGCATCATTACATGCTCGGATTATACACGTGCACTTGTGTTTTCCGCGCCGGCACTCGGCGTTCGCTGGGCGCAGCGTGATTATGTCGGGGTGGGTAATGGGGGGGGGGGGTAGCGAGGAGGGGGGGGGGGGTTGGACGTCAGGGGGAGGGAGCGGAAGCCGCGGGAGCCTTTTATGGCTACCGCTCCACAGACAACCTGTTCTCAGGCACTTCTCTTTCTGGCACTTTTTTATGACATCATAAATTCCTCCATTTCCTCTGAGCAGCCTGAGGTGGGTATAAAGGACATACCTGGCCAGTAATTGTCTGTCTGGCTCTCTCATCTGTCAGATTCCTTGTAGCGCCGCTGACTTCCTCCGGAGCCAGACGCTCACGCTGCCCTCACAGATCTGGACAGCTGAAGGTGTGTTCCATGAGCGATCCAGGGACTTTTTGGTTCTTCTTGAGACGCCAGTTTAGGTCAGCGTGGAGAGTCGGCCTGGCACCCGAGTTAAAGGGAGGGGGGGAAGCTTTTCGGCGCGCACTTCAGACCAACAACAGGCGCCCACTCTCGGACCTGTTGATACCTTTTGTTTGTTGAAGTCCGAGGACGAGGAGCAGAAAAGAAAGGATTAGCCAGGGAGAAAGAGGAGGTCCTTTTTTTTTAAGGGGGGGGCGGTTAGAGGAGCCCTCAGGAACATTCAGCGCGCACATTCATCCGACGCTCGCCTCGGCCGGCCTCGGGGAGCCCTGAACAATACGCGCACCAGCATGACAACATTCCTGGAGGTTAAAAAGGTCAGGGGTCACCCGATCACCCAACCCTGCCAATCAGTCCCAGGGCAGCAGCCCAGCGCCTTTTGTTTTTGCTTTATGTCTTCGCACTTGTTGAACAGACTCTGCATCTTGTGTTACATTTTGCCCTTTGCTCTCTAATAGACTCGACTGGAACGGAGTCCTTTTACAGTTTTCTAAGCTCAGAGGTATTAAGCTGGTTTCGTGGAAGCAGCGGAAGAGTACTTCAAATATGTACTCGAGTACACACACTGTTGTATTACTTGTACTCTGCTGTTTCCAGAAGTCTGGGGACCCCCTGCCCAAGCTCTTATATGATAAAAACAGCACAGGAAGGTATAAAAGCTGGAGAGCTCGCCAAGTCTTTGTTGACGTCAGAAACCGGCAGATTTCAAAATAAAAGATTCCACATCTGCCCTTGATGCTAGAAACAGTCTCATTTTGGGTTTCCTCTGACAACCTCAGAACAGGCAAAGGATGGAACCATTGTCCAAGACTGGAGAGGTGAACTGCTGACCAGAGGGTTGCTGGTTCAAGTTCCTCCTTCCTATTGTGCATACTTGAAAGTACCACTTGACAAGAGTGATGTTTGTATATTTGTAATGTGTTGCTTCTGCCCTTGAATTAGCAAACTACATTGAGGCAACAGTCCCACTGACAAACCTCTGACTGGCCAGAACATTACAGCGCAACCAAACACTGGTGGACACGCCCACTCGTAACATCGTGCAAGAGCAGGAGCCTTCAAAATAAAAGACTATGTCCTTACTGTAGGCTTGTATTGTCAGCAGTCACAAATAAATAAAGTTTCCATTGAAAATGTTGAAATGTAAGAATGCAGAAGACAAAGACGCATCGTGACATACAATTTTGTTTTAGTGAACAAACACAGACATGAAGCAGCAACTACTCCTGTTTGTTCCTGCAGCAAACCTGATTGCATGGAGTTAATAGGAGTTAGTAGAGAGAACTGAGAAACTGAGAACAAAGATACTGGCTCCGTTCGGTCATGTGCGTATTTCTGCGTTGTCTCTTTCATCTCCGGCTGGTGAAATATGTTTTCCTTAATATGGATTAAATTAGGGCGGTATGGCTCCGTTCGCCTGGCTGTACACTATTAAAGATTATGTGTTGTTGCCTGTGGCACATACAGTAACCCAGCCAGATGTTTGTCCAGCTCCAGTCTGCAAGACGGTCGTGAATGAGGCACCACAATGCCGGCAAACTGTAATTATCCTCCATGTTTTAAACTGATTTATGCTCCTTTTACATATTCAGGCCTCTGGGGTCAAATTTTAATCCGACAGGAGCAGCGTGGATCCTCACAGTCGTATATTTTCCCCCCTCTTATGAAAAAGCAGGTTCAGTGTGGGGTTTTTTTTTGGAGGGGTGGAGGGGGGAGTGGGGCTGGGTGGGGGTGCGTGCAGCGGCGAGCTTCAAATAACATCTGAGGGCCGTCATTAAAGCGGAGCGTATGCATGTGTAGGCACGGAGTGGCATGCGAGGCAGCGACAGGCGAGCCGCGGGTCTGTTAGTCATTACGGGTGAATGTACAGTATACAGTGGAGTGGACACGCGGCTACGCCCACGCCCACGCCCCCCACCCCCACCCCCCCTCCACCGGACCACCCCGGAGACGCACCGCTGGCACTTCCCCTTGCCCGCGTCCACCGCTCGGCCTCCCTCCGTGGGGACGCGCGTTTTGGGATTTCCGGAGGATGCACTGGGCATTAATCATGCGCTGATTGGGGAACTTTCGAGGAAAAAAAGAAACGAAATCAGATTAATGGCAGAAACGGTGGCAGGAAAGACGACTTTTTTGTGTGTGAGCATTGATAATCAGTTTGTTTTTTAACTGTTTGGGGGTTTTTTTTGTCTGCTTGTTGTTTTCCAGGTTTCTTCCCTGGATTGCGGCTGGCGCTTGAGGCTCCTGGAAGACCATTTCCCGTCAGGTAAACAGCTCCACGCCAGTAAAAAAAAAACAACACCCAGTTTAGAAGCGAAGGATCTCACGTTCTATTGTGGCCTCCCTCAGTGTGGAGGCATCACGGCGAGATGAGTCTAAACCTCCCCGATTTTTTTCCCCATCCCGCTCACTAAATCGGCTTACAGTGGAGCGAAGGAGGCGTCGCTCTCTATTAGCGTGCGGCTGGAAATGAAAGCCTATCTGCCTGCAGCTGTGGAGGAGCTCCAACGATTGGGGACGGGTTTTTTTTCTTCCCCTTTTTTATTGTCGGGGAACAAATAGAGGCCTTTTTATTTTGTGGAGCAGCTGACGCCTCGCCCCCACCCACTCCTCCTAAAACCCGCTTTTTGTCGGTGATGTTTGGAGCGGCCCGCTCGGGCAGGAGCGAGACACCGAGAGAGTCACAGAGAAGAAAGGAAAAATGAAGTGCAGGGGTTCGGCCGGTGATAGACTTCAGTAGGGAGAGCAAGCCCGGCTGTTTGCCATATGGTGTAATTATCTGCTATTCCACAAGATTATCTCCCTCCATCAATATAGAGTTTGAGTTTGAACGTGTGTGTGTGTGTGTGTGTGTGTGTGTGTGTGTGTGTGTGTGTGTGTGTGAGATTTGATCTCTAGTTCGTACCCCTCGGTGTAATGGTGAGATTCTGTGGCCTGTAGCTTGGCCCCCCATTTAAGCTGGGTTAGCTATGATCTCTAACCCCAATCCCGCCCCCTCCCCCTCTATGGGATCCCTAGCACGCACGCACAAACACACACACACACACACACACACACACACACACACACACACACACACACACACACACACACACATATATGGATGCGGAGTCTCTCAACACAAAAGAAATATTCAGCTGGAGAGAGGGCGGAGGTGGGGGCGGGATAGGGGGTGGGTGGGGATGGGGGGTGGGGGGGTCGTCCCTCAGAGGGCGCGACATTGAACTGGGGGGGATTAAGAAGAAATGGCTGGCTGACACTGAGGTTGCCATGGCAAAGCCCCCTTTTCTCCTCTCCCTCGACCCTCCGCCTATTTTTCATTTTAGGTCTCATTGTGGGGGTGAGGTGCGTGTATGGTTGCGTGTGTGTGTGCGTGTGTATGCGTGTGTGTGTGTGTGTGTGTGTGTGTGAGACTGTGATGGAGTGGGGACGGTGTAATATAGCATATGATTTTTTTGGTCTCTTATCTGAGATGTGGGGGGGCGGAGTCCTCCTCCTCCTGCCACCTCCCATCCAAACCTCTCCTCAACACATTTCTCCTCGTTACTAGTTTGTGGATTTTTATACAATTCGCTCAGCGACTGTAAATATTATACAGCGTCTCTTTCTTCTCCCTCCTCCCTGTGCACCCCCCCCCCTCCAAGAGGCCGTATAAATTTACTCGTGCATTTTTGCATATTTACGGCGGAGAAACACGTCGCAGGAGAAAGGCGGCGGGCCGTAACTCAAGTCGCCCGGCGTCGTCGCCAGACAAAAAAACAAATTGTCCGTTTTATGGCTTTCTGAATTATAGCCACAATAATGCGAGGCATCCGTCATCCATTGTCGCGCCGCGCGTTATCACGCCCGCCTGATGCCGGCCTCTGGGCCCCGGCGGGGCTAATGCATTCAGGTCTGGCTCGTTCGATGACATCAGCATCCTAAGCTGATGAATTTGCCCGATGAATGACCACAGATCCTGACGTCAGTCACCCCCCCCCCACCTCTCTCCCCTAGTCTGCAGTGGCACTGTGGCGAGTTGTTCCCCAGCGATGGCCTGTTCCTAACAATAGGAGCTCACAGTCTGAGGCCCGGGTCTCTGCTGCACAGTGGGACACCAGTGTTGTTCTCAGGACGAGATGTCCAGAGGGACCGCAGTCGATAGTTCCTGAAAAGTTGCTCCACTCGTGTCCAGTTGATGGTTCACAGGCCTTGAAAACACAGGGTGACTTGATATTTTCAATTTTTGATTGATCAAACTTATCTTATTAAAAGCTCAGCTGAGTTTGAAAACAAAGAAAGATGTTGCAGATGGACCACTGAGGACAACAGCACCACTCAATAACAGAATTTTTCTCTCATTAATGTATAAATTTTGGAAAATAAATCGTTTATTCTCCACAATATTATTTAAAAAAAGTCATTCAGGCCAGAATAGTGAATTTATGTCACTGAGAATCTTAAAACCTCCCCCCCCTTCATCTGCCTCGTGATGGTTCAGTCCATGTCATGAGTTGCCCTCTGATAACTTGCTGTTCTGGAAAGGTTAACTGAGACAGTCAAGCAATGCGGCGAAGCCAAACACTGCACCGTCTCACCAACGTAAGCTGGAGCCTTCAAAATAAAATCACCGAGAACTTCCTGAAATCCTAGAGAGAAATGTAAACAGCAGAAATGTTCCTGGACAACACGATGAGCCGAGTGTGAGCAGCGGCTGTTTAAAATTCAACCTTTTGTGTTTTGTGTTGTCTGTGTTGTGACTCGATGTAAATGTCACTCGCTGATATTATATCATTGCACTGTGGAAAGGAGGCCCCCCCCGAAAAAAAGATTTGCCTGAGCAGAAATCACAGGAGAGAGAAATGGAGGAAACAAAAAGAAAAAGTTCTTATGAACCAAAATGGAAACACCTGAACAAAAGCACGGAGCGCTGATGCTAACAGCCTCCTCCTGCTCTGTGTTTCAGATCCTGCTTCCGGCCAGTTTCCAGCTGGAGATGAGACGACGCCGACGTTCAGCGTCCTGCGATGAACGCGCTGCCTGTTTGCGCTCCCAACATGCCGCTGCGTGGTTTTTGCCCGGGTGTGACTTTAACCAGGCCTGTCAGTCGCCCCGCAGACAGTGGACTCATTCTGCCACTGTCTTCTGCCGTTACATCCCCCCACCACCACCACCCCCACCCCACCCTCCTCGTTGCGCAACCTGACCTCAGTGGTTTGAGCGACACAGCCCCCCCCCTCTCCCCTCCCCCCTCCCCCCTCCTCCTCCTCCTCTCCCCCTCACCAAGCCATGTCCGTCCACGGCCTGTCCTGTCTGTCAGCTCGGCTCACTGTCCTCCCCCACACACACACACACATACACATACACGCGCACACACGCGCGCGCCCCCCACCCCTCCTCCTCCCCCGCCTGCTTCGGTGAACATTCAACGCTGTCGGTGAGTTTGGTATGGATCACGCAAAAACCATCGACCGTTGACTGTGCCCCGCGGCTCGCTCAGACGACGCCAGGGAACGAAAGGGCAAGCGAGCGAGCGCGTGCATGCAAACCCCGGCAAGAGAGGGGGGGAAACAAAACCCTCCAAAACACACACACACACACATACATCATACATACATACATACGTGAGCACTCTGTTTTCAATGTAGCCAAAGAACAAAGGTCACAATCAACATTCATTGCTGTCGCTGGGTTGGACTGTGTAGAAAAGCTCACTGAACAATGAGTGCAACTGTGGCCCAGATCTGCCTGACTCGCGTCCCGACCAATCAGCCGACCGGATGTGAAGCCCTCTGATTTCTTTATTTATATACTTCTTGTTTTTCACTTCTATTTTCTCCTCTCTTCCTCCCTCCCCGGTGCTGCGAGTCTTAAGGGGAAGAGAGAGAGGGAGTGTGTGTGTGAGAGAGAGAGAGGGGGGGGGGGGACACAAATAGACTTCTGGCTGCTTGCTTGTCCTCATCCTCCTCTCCTCTCCTCTAATTGATGGTTATGTGTGCTGCAGAGGGGGGGGGGGAGGAAGCGGAGTGAATGTGTAATCATTTGGAGTCTCTTCTCCTTCAGATGTTTCATCCCTCTCTTTTTTGTTTGTCTAATTATACACTGAGCCCGGTTAACTCTCTGTTCACTGTGCTTGGCGAGGGGAAGCGGGAGGACGTGGGGCGAGAGATTGCAACTGAAACTCACTTGTAGTTTCAGCTCCATGGAAGTGTTCTGTCAGCTCCCTCTGTTTTGTGTGAGGATGTCAGTCAATGGCGGGCAGACTTTCAGGGAACCGCAAATTTCCTCGAGGAAATGCCGCGGAGCCTCTCTTCTTTCTCTAATTTGTTAAAAAAAAAACACACACACAAAACAAACGAACACACACTCCACGACATACAAAAGCTCGCAAAGCCTCAGGACCACAGCGCGGTCTCCGGCGTCCCCCCCGAAAGGATCCCAGACCTCAGGATGAGAACCACGCGCAGAGGCAATTTTCAAATGCATGAAGCGAGATTGTTTTTCCTCCTGCTTCGTTACCTGGGTTGTCACAAGTCTACCTTCCGCCCGCCCTGGTGTGTGTGTGTGTGCGCGTGCGTGTGCGTGTGTGTGTGTCTGCTATGATAGAAGACCTGTCTGCAAGCGTTAGAGCACAATATGTTATTCTCCTGCTACACTGAAGCCAGCTGCCTCCTGGGAAGAAGAAGAAGAAGAAGAAGGAGGAAAGGCTAACCTTGTCTTCCTTCGTCTGGTCTGCGAGCGGACACGCCACTGCCATCTCCCATCGCCGCCCTCTTTCATGAAGCAAAAGCCCAACGCTGAGTCCTGTGTCGCAAACTCCGGGAAGGTAAAAACCACGCATCACCAACACGCACCTCTGAGAAATCAGAAGGTGTTTTTCAACCATGAAACTTTGACATATTTAACATTTATCACGCATCAAGTGAAATAGCTGTCTTTTTTTTTATCAGACTTCATGTTATCAGAGGGTTTGTTTTTTAAAGTGACATCATTTTCACATAAAAAAAGTTTTTTTTTTCTCAGCTTGGTTGAAATCATGATGTGTTCCTGTAAGATTCAATAATAAACTCAATAAAGTTGAAGAAAGCGTCTGAGTTCACCTTTTTTCCCCCTTCCATCCTCGGAAACCGCTGCACATCTGCACTGTCCGACCACTGTATCGTCCCCGTCATCGTGACTCCGATGCTACGGCCCGTTTTGCTTCCTCTCGGCTTTGCTGTTCCAACTGTCCTGGTGCGTGCCGACAGGGAACAGTTGCCGTGCAAGGCCTTCACAGCCTCGAACCGACAACCTTCTGATTAGAGGGGCAATCGTCTACGTGCTGGCCGCACGTAGACGATTGGCCAATATAAGCATGGCGGAGGCAAGAGAAGGGGAGAAGTCACACGCTCACGTCCAGAGTCGTACGATGGAGGGGGGGGGTTCTAGTTGTGAGGCCGCTGCATGTCCGCACCAACCAATACATGGTATATCGTCAGATTTGAACTGACGTAAGATGGAGCGTCTCTCTCTCTTTATCAACGTGCCACCCCCCCTTGTGCCGTCAGTCAGCCGGCAGGCCTCAGGTCCTCCCAGAGACGCTGTATTATTCATAGAAAAGCACTCTGTGCAGCCATGCAGAAGAGTGGAGATGATGTAACGGTGGCCGTGAGCTTCGGACTGTCATCTGGGATGGATTAATGCGACAGCAGAGAGAGAGAGAGAGAGACAGAGAGAGAGAGACGCACAGCTCTGTGCCCACGACGCTCTAGCTCGATGGCATCACGCCACACACGGACACTCCAAGTACATCTTTCCTGTGAAGAAGTTCAACTCAATGTCTGCGTGATTCGCAGAGCTCAGCTTTTGCTCTGGGTCTCTGTGCAAAGTCTCACAATGGGACGGAGCGGCGTGGACACGCGGCAGAGACGCCTCAGCCCTTCAGTGCAGGCGAAGCTGCGTGACTGAACGTTTTAACTCGGGGACTCCGGCAGCGCAGCGGCAGCAGCGGCTGTGACACGTGGACACGTGGCTTCGAAGGCACATGGGCTCCCTCTAGCGTTCAGGCGTGGAAGCGTTTCCGTGATTGTAAAAGTCTCAGAGAGCCGCGACAGTCGAGTGTATCTCAAGTTTTTAGTGTTTTGTCCTCAAAATTTTCAAGATTGAGAAAATTCCCTTTTTTTTTTCAAGTTTCCCAGAAGATGCATCAATCATAATGAATGCATCTAGATTAAATGATTAAATCATGATACTGTCAATATTGTTACATTTAAATGGAACACAACTTTCCAGCTTCCTTTGATAGGCGGAAGGTCACCAGCTTAAAACAAATCAATTAATTAAATTTTAAAATAATGAGAAAAACGACAAAAATAACTCACTTTTGTTGTTATGATCAAAGTTTATTAGAATAATTATTTAAAAAATTATTTTATCATAATTTGTGTTATCATTTACACAGATGGCAACAAGGACAGAAATTCTACTCCAGTACTGACAACTACTGCTGCGCTCCTTTTGTAAAAGTAACTGTATTGCTGGTAAAATAGACCAGTAGAAAAGCAAACCCCTTCAAAGGAGATTACCCGTACAAAGGGAATACACATGAGAGAGTACAGGTACCCAGAAATGCTTCCTGATCAGTGTGAAGGTGGGTACTTCTCGCCTGCTTCTTTTTGTTCCTGACTGAATGAAGGGGGTGTTTTCGCTCCGTCAGCAGTGAGCGTGGCTCATGTGTCAAGCCACTTGTTCTGCTCCATGCTCCAAATACTTCCTGCTGCACATGTTACAGGAATTCCAGCACTCAGAGATCAACCAGTGCTGGGAATCTTTTTTCCAACCCCATCCCCATCCCCCCCCCCCCCCCGCCCTCCCCCCGTGGGAAAGTCAAAGTCAACTAAAAAAAGAGAGTTGGAAAGAAGCATTGGGTGAAAGAAAAGACATCACCTCACAGAAGATACTTAGATTGTTTTTGTTGTTGTTTTCATCAGTTTTTAAATTGAGACCACAGAGTGGGGAACGTAATATTCAAGTAAACATTATTTTTCTGTCAGCGTATGTACAAAAAAAACAACCTTCATGTCCTGAACATTGAGACAAATAAACAGATGAAATGCTATATTACAGCGCTCTTACAACCGAGCGAATAACTTCATAGATTAACTTCACATTTGGTCACCAAATAGCCGGCGGAGCTGAACAGAGAACAGTTTGTCTGGCGCACGTCGGCAAACGAGCCTTCAAACACAGCGGCGGAGCCAGAAGAAGACGCTTTCACTTTGGTCTCTGGGACGTCTTGATGTGGACGAGCTGAGCTTTAGTTCTGCGGGAACATGGAGGGAAGGAAAGTTGGTTTGCGTGTTTGTTTTTTTTCCTCTTTTTCTTTGGGTTCGTTCGTTCAAAATGAGCATTTTTACCTCAGCCGCTCGATGTAATCCATCACCCAGCCCAGAGCGGGGTCGGTGCAGGCTCTTCCTTTCTTTGTGTGGAAGCTATGAAGAAACAAATAAAGCATCGTTTCTAAACTTTCTGCACTGCACTGCAGGCTACTGTTACATGGAACTGAGTGAAACACAGTGTACTCGGGTACATGCTTTTTCAGCCTGCTCTTTATCCCTGTCGTGTTCTGGGATGACTTTGTGCTTTTAGTTATCAGCGTCGATTCAAGATGCTACTTTTTGTTTCTATTTGAGCACAACACAAGTAAAGCAACTTTAGTTGTACTTGAGTACGTCTTTTCACGACTGATTCTGCCTCTGCGTTTTACCCAGAATACTTTGTGCCTTCACTTGAGTCCCTCTTTAGTCTTTATGCTGGTAATTTGAGACAAAGTGTGGACAGCAGCTGGACTCGAGTGCATCTCTTCAGTGCTCTGCCGTCCCTTCATACTCACATGATGGCGTTGATAGGACAGTTCTCCTTCACAGTCTGGACCGAGTAGCCTTTAATGGCCGAAAAAGGTATTTTGCCTTTCGTGTATTTCACACAGCATCCGTAAAAAACGAGGGGGACTTGATGTGGGTTTCCTGCAGATGATATTCAGGGGGGAAGAGAGAGAGAGAGAAAAAAGACATTTCCAATCAATTAAAAGAGATGAATAAAGTGACAGAGTTGCCGATGAATGAAGGAACGAAGAGGCAACTGTCAAAACATTTTAACTTTATGGATCGAAATCGTGCTTTGGAACACAAGTTAACAAAACGGTGTAATAAACAGCACCACACAGTCAGTGTGTGAATGTTTACATACCTGCAGACGTGTCAGTGAGCAGGAGGCAGAAAGTGATGAGCGTCACCACCGCGACCATGACTCGGACCAGCGCCATCTCTTCTTCTTCTTGAGTGTCGTTTGCTGTGACGAGCTGCTCTCTCTGGCCGCTGATTGCAGCGCCTCTTTTTATTCCCCCAGAACAAAGCTCAGCTCGGCCCACTCCCGAGGTGTCACACCCACGCAGAAAAACCACTCCGGCAGTTTCCCCCGTGAACGGGGGAAAGAGGAGGAGGGAAGTGTTGACAATGGAGCCAAGCCTCCGGTCGCCTGACATGACAGAGAGATACCTACAGTTTGTGTGTGGTCGTGCTCATTGGCATGCAGATTTTTATCAGTTGGTGAAACCTGCAGAGGATGTGGGGCAATACTTGGGGATTTTTTGATCAAATGAAGCCTTGTTGATGATAACGCTGATATGGCGACATATGAAAACTATGAAAGAGGGTTAGGGCCACTAAAAAAAAAGAAAGAAGTCAGAATTCTTTGTTTTTTTTCAAAAAAATGGAGAAAAAAAATCAAAAATTGAGAAAAAAATTACATTTCCGGAAAAAAAGTCTGAATTCTGAGAGAAAAAAGTCCGAATTCTGACTTTAATCTTAGAATTCTGACTGCTTTTTTCCCAAAACATGAAAAAAAAAATCAAAAATGGAAAAAAAGAAATTCAAAAATGGGAAAAAAAATCCATTTTTGAAAACATGTCAGAATTCTGACTTTGATCCCAGAATTCCTTTTTTTTACAAATAATTTTAAGTGGCCCTGATCCTCTTCCATAGAAAACATCCAAAAATAAATAGAAGGTTTTTTATTTCAATTTAAAGATTCCAAAAAAATTCTTGTCATGAGTGAGTGGGTGAGTGAGTGAGTGAGTGAGTGAGTGAGTGAGTGAGTGAGTGAGTGAGTGAGTGAGTGAGTGAGTGAGTGAGTGAGATTGGAGAGGACATGTAGAATAAAAGCACAGGTCTGAATGCAGCTTTGTTCCCTTCTGTGATTCTGGAGGTTGAAGGCGAACAGATGAAAGTAGCTGACGTTAACACAGGAGCGGACGCTGTCACAGCGCTGTGCCACATGTGGTCTGAGATCACTCAGTGGTTCCAGGTTCTCCACGTTTCCATCACCTGAATGGGACGTTTCACTGTGCCTCCTCTTCTGACTTTCACCGTCTACAACAAATCACATCAAAATAGCTGCATGACATTTAAAAGTGAGCCTGAAATGAGTTTTAAAGAAGTCTCTGCTGCAGACCTTCTTGGAGCAGCTGGCTGTGGGCCGCTACAAGTGGGTCGGCTTGAGGTTGCACTGAGGTTTCTTTCTGGGTCAGAGGAACACTCGGAATACACTCGAGAGTCGTGCATCAGAGGAAAAAACGTGCATTGAAACGCACTAAAATAGGTCGCGATATCGCCGATGCAGACCTAATTGAGTTGCACTGAACTTTCCAACAAAACCACAACCGTGTTTGAGTGAAGAGGCTTGTTGTGGGTTTCCTGCAGAGAGTGTTGGAGCCTCAGAAGTACAAGTGACCCCAATTATAATGTCACGCTCATCTCACTGCCATTCTGATCCATTTTAACACGGACACAAGTAAAAGCCAACTCTCTCTCTCCATATTATATATACATACTGTATATTTCTATGAATATAGCATATAATACTGTACATTTATATACATCTATTACACTTATTTAAAAAAAATGAACTGTTGTATAGCTTTCGTTAGCCTTCTCCTGTGTATTTATTCATAATTAAATCTGTGCCTATCTAATTACATATACTTCCATCACTATATCAGTATCCAGTAAAAAATGTATGATTCTATCCTAAATGTAGGTACATACATGTACAATATTCCTGTATCTATTCCTCAGTATCTACATGTACATTTACATTTAGATCCATATATCTGTATGTCAGTAAATTGACACTGATACATTGATCTATATTCCTCTGTGTATCCATCTATAGCTATTTATATTTATATTCTCACTGACTGCTGTCGGTCTGTGTCTATGTTTGTGTTTGTGTGTAACTCTGTTGATAATCCAACATATCATCTATGTATCATCTACATCTCTGACTGTATATACAGTATATCTACTCATATCTATTCCTGTAGTTTTTTTTATATTAATATACCTATATCTAACTCTCCACTCTTACTATATCTGTTCATGTCTACTACTGTTTACCTCTCTATTTACCCCCCCCCCCCGCCCCCATACATATTCTAAGACAGACGGATGGACAGACAGACAGGCAGGCAGGCAGGCAGGCAGGCAGGCAGACAGATGGAAGGAAGGACAGACGGACGGAGGGACAGACGGATGGACGGACGGATCGACAGACAGACGGACGGACGGACGGACAGACAGAGAGGCAGGCAGGCAGGCAGGCAGGCAGGCAGGCAGATGGAAGGACAGACGGACAGACGGACGGACGGACGGACGGACGGACAGACAGATGGATAAATAGACAGACAGACAGACAGACAGACAGACAGATAGATAGATAGATAGATAGATCGATACATAGATAGATAGATAGATAGATAGATAGATAGATAGATAGATAGATAGATAGATAGATAGATAGATAGATGGACGGACAGACGGACGGACGGATAGACAGATAGAGAGAGAGAGAGAGAGAGAGAGAGAGAGAGAGAGAGAGAGAGAGAGAGAGATGTAATGTGCATGTTTAGCTGTATCGATGAAAATGTGCTGAGCGCGTGAATATGATGTACAGGGGGTTTCGTGTCACCACTGTGGGTTTATGGTGTCGCAATTCCACTTTGACCCACATTCAGTTGGCACAAGTGTTTCCATGCAAGGCCCCAGCTTGCGGTGGTACATTCCCCTCCCAGTCCTCTCTCTATGTACGTCTCCATCACGCACCGTATTTAAACTCCACTGTCATCCTTTCTCCTTTCATCCATACCAACCATCAGAGAGCTGGTCAGCTGCTGAAGAAGATGGTGAAGCTCCTCGTGTGCGTCTCTGTGATGCTGCTGCTGCTGTCCTCGCTGAGTGAAAGCAGTGAGTATATTCATCAGTAACGGTTCCATGGCGATGCGTTCCATGTCACCATCGTGGGCTGACTGCCAGAGCCTCACCAGGTTAACGAGTAAGTCACTTTCTACTGGGGCGCTCTCCTCACAGGTCCCAGCAGTCCGTGCTGCACCAACTACCAGACGAAACCGGTGGCACCGAAGAGACTGAAAGACTTCATGATCCAAGAGAATATAGATGTATGCAACATCAGAGCAGTAATGTAAGAGAAATAGACAGGAAGAACAAAGTTCATGAAAATATACTGAGATACCAGTGACTAGTAACTGTTCCAGAGTCTCAACTCTCTCTCTCTTGTTGTTGCAGCTTCAAAACAGAGAAAAACAGATTTTTCTGTGCTGATCCGAAGAAGAAGTGGGTGAAGAAGGCCATGCGGATTCTGTCACGGTGGGTTTCTGAGCCTGCGCTCGGGGGGGCACCATGAGGGCGCCGTCGCACCCTTACAGGCTGATTGTCGGACAGCATGTGACTCTGATGCTTGTTTTTTTTCAGGAGAAAACCCTGAGCTGCACTGACAGAAGGCAACGGAGGAGAGGCAGCTGGAAAGCAGGAAACAAACACACAAAACAAAAAAAAAATCATGTTTAAATTCAGTTTAATAATTTATGATTTCAATCACTTGGATGTAATATGTGTTTTTTTTATGTCAATAAATACAATATTTTTATAATCAAAAGGATCCAGGTGTGCATTATTATTATTATTATTATTATTATTATTATTATTATTATTATTATTATTATTATTATTATTATTATTATTATT
>JAUESF010000041.1:814102-827789 GCA_032274765.1 Malacoctenus tetranemus
GCTGACTTTTGTCCCGGGGTGGGAAAAAAAAGGAATCTGTACTCGAGTACAACTACGGTTACGTCGCTCAAAAGTGAAAATACAGATAGTGACAAAAATCCTTCAAAAGCTACAAGAGGATCTGCAATTTTAAAGTCCAGGATGAAGGTCAGTACTTGTACTTTCACCGGTCTTTCTCAAAACAAGTATCTGGACTTTAAGTAGAAAAAGTGAGTACTTGCCACCACTGAGCACAACTTCAAATTCAACAACTTTATTTATATATAGACTTTTTTTATTTTTTACAAAAATACAAAGACCTTTTTTCTATACAAATAAATAAAGCAAGAATAAACAAAAAGAGGAAAGATATAAACAGTCTGTGTGCTTCACAAGAGGCTCAACCTTTGTAAATAAAAAAAAAGGAACAAAACAAAAGAAACAAAAGAAAAACCCCAAAACAAATAACTTATTTTATACAGATTCATAAGTTAGACAAGGCTTTGCCTCCAACCTCCTGAAACGTCTGTGTCCCGGCTGCTGGTCGGTGATTGGATCAATACATTCATGTCTTCTTTTCACAGTCGAGCGGGGGAGAACCGGAGAAACGCTTTTTTCACAGAAGAACAAAAAGAAGAAGAAGTGTTCGTATAAATGTGCGTTTCCCTGTTGAAACTGGTTTCCGTCACCCACTCCTCCTCCTCCTCCTCCTCCTCCTCCTCCTCGTCGAGGCCGTCTGCCGTTCTGGGTCCTTTTTTTTTTTTTCAACCAGTTAAGTCTTCAGCGCCTCCAGCGCCAGAGCGATGATCCTCGGCACGCTGCGGTAAAAGGACTCGTTCTCCAGACCCACTAGACTGTAGAAGGTCAGGGGTCGTCCTCCCACCACGGCTCGGATCCGCGCCTGGTACAGCCCCCGTTCGTTCTTGGAGCTCAGATCGACCAAAACCTGGAGAGAACAGAGGGAAGAAGCGCAGTCAGAAGAGGGACTGAGCCACACAGAGGGACTGAACTGCAGCACGCAGTCTTCAACTTCTGTACATTTTCCAGGGGTTTTTACCTCTTGGAACGTCATCTGCAGGTTTCTGCTGGGGATGTTCAGGACCCAGCTGTACGAGTCTCGCACCTGGCTGACTTGCTGCGACGTTTCCTTCACTCCTGGACAAACTGAAAGGACAAATCAAAGAACATTAAACACCGAGAACAGTTACTCGGAGGAATTCGACAGAAACAGCGTGTCGCTCTTTACCTTTCCCCGCGGGGATCTGCCTCTTGCGAAGAAGACTCCTGTACTTCCTGTGCAGACTGAAGGGCCTGACGGCAGGCTTGGGATCAGCCGTCTCTCTGCGAGCGCCCGTCTGGACGACGGCTGTCGACATGAGCTCTGTTTTTAACTCCCGTCTGTCTCTGTCCTCAGCAAACGTGAAGTCCTCTGATGTGACGCTCCACGTCACATCGGGAGGAGCGTCCAGCGCGGACGCGGAGTCTCTCTGCGGCTCGCCCCCCGCCGCCGCCGCATCTTCGGCTCCGAGTTTTTGAATTTCCCCGATCAAGGTCGTGAGGAGCGACCAGGGCTGCCTGGGCGAGTCCTGCGACGAGGACGAGGGCGGATCAGGGGAGGAGGATGGGGGAGGTGGGTGGTCGAACGGGTCCTCCTGGAGGTAGGAGGTGTCCAAGTGCAGGATGGGAGGAGCCGCTCTGGAGTCCAGTTTGGAGCGCAGAGCAGTGATGGTGGATCGGTATTCTCCCTGCAGCTGCTGAAGTGAAGAGTCTTCTGCCTGGAGACGACAAAGAGAAAAGAAAAATACTTCAGAAATACTGAAAAAGGAGGATCAATAATACAAATATTTAACAAACTTAACATGAGTGCACATCAAACATCAACATTAAACATCATCACTTCCTGTGTAACTGTCAAACACGGACCTGTGAGAATAAGTCGTCCTCTTGTCTTTTTGGTGTCGACGTATCTGCACGCTGTTCATCCAGACCATCAGCGATGGTCCTCAGGTACTTCTCCCAATCATCCACCAGGGGTCCCACATCTCTGAAGAGGCCCGGAGGAGCTGGTGAAGGACCCCCTTTTATTCCTCCTTCTTCTTCTTCTTCTTCTTCTTCTTCTTCTTCTTCTTCTTCTTCTTCTTCTTCTTCTTCTTCTTCTTCTTCTTCTGGCTTCCCAGCTCCACCAAGCTGTTCTGCAAGCAAATTTAAAAACAATGCAGAGATGCTCATTCCAAATCATGCAGATGCTCGTGATAAAGGTACTATAAAGTTTTTATTTCATCTTTTGAATTTGTTGAAAAACAATTGAGCCTGTAAACAACCTTTTTTTGTATAAACTGGTTTATGATTTCTAGTTTTCTCATCTCTTATCAAGCCTATTTGCTTGTTGTTTCATTTTTAGGTTGCTGTACAGGCGTCTGTTGATCTGTTTTCTGTTTATCGTGGTCCGTACCTTTAATCTGTGTGAGGCTGGGACTCAGACCCAGGTCCCTCCTCTCCCTGGTGTGGGCGAAGGCGGTGCTGTAGATGTGCTCCACCAGCTGAGGCAGTGTCTGGGTGAAGAAGGTCAAGTCCACCTTGTCCCTGATGTAGTCCTCCGCCCTCTGGAGCAGGTCCAGGAGGGTCTGCAGGAAGGAGCGTAGCTCTGCGCGGCCCAAAAGCAAAGGGAGGCTGTGAGCGGAGCGCTCTGCAGCGAGCAGACACCAGCTGAACGTTTCGTGTGTTTGTCCGATTTCACACTCACGGCATTTCTTGAAGCGGGTGAGGCATTTCTCCTCGGCCAGCCGCCTGCAAGCGCTGGCGGACAGACCCGGAGGGCAGGTGAGCGTGTAGAAGTGACACAGAGTGCCGAACTCGGACTTCTGCTCCTCCTCTGTCAACTCGGTTGTCTTCAAAAGCTCTGGGCATGTGGGCTCCCGGCTGCCAAAGGACTCTGAAGACACGAGGGGAGGGGCCAAAAACGGTTGTGATTCAGAGATGACTTGATGAAAGTCGTCCACTCGGACTGTCAGAGGACCGGATGATCAAAGTGTTGGTGCTTTTTTTTTGGAGCTCACTTTGTATCTCAGCCTGGATCCAGTCAGAGAAGGTGGACACCCGCGTGTACACGCCCGGCTTGCCCTTCTCCCCGCAGCCGTCTCCCCAGGAGGTGATGCCGTGGAGCTGGAACCGGCCCGAGATGCGGTCCTGGTAGATGAGTGGGCCCCCGGAGTCTCCCTGCAGGGGGAGAGGGTCCAGTTAAGGTGACTTCTATCCACAGAGCATCGGATCAAAGCCAGGTCTCAACCTAAACCTGCTGTTGTCGCTCACCTGACACGAGTCGATGCCTCCAGAGAGATAGCCGGCGCAAAGCATGGTGTTGGTGACCAGCTCTTTACCCAGGGCGCTCTTACAGGTGCTCTGGGGCAGCAGGGGCACCTTGGCCTCCATCACGATCTCAGCAGAGGGGCCGTCTGGTGAGGGAGTGCACACACAGCAGCGCTCAGCATCAACGCCTTAATGTCTCAATGTCTTAGTGAAGTGAAACTCAGACAATTCTGAATATATACGGTTACTATGGTAACTGACATTGATCCTACACTCACCCTCATAGAGGGACCCCCAGCCTGCCACCAGACACGGGCTGCCGGTAGAGGGCTCCGTCCCGGAGGGGAGGCACACGGGGGTGACGTGCTGGGACAGGACCACGGGGGACGTCAGCTCCACCACGGCGATGTCGTTGTTGAACGTCTTTGGGTTGAACTGCAGAGAGGAAGGAGGATCGGTTCAGCCGCCTCCCGCTCCAGCTGGACCCCCCCCCCTCCCCCCTCCCCCGGCTGCATCAGCGTGCTGCTCACCTTTGGATGGGGGATGATGCGGTTCACTTTGAGCAGCTGCTCGTCCGGGTCGTTCTTGGTGATGTCGAAGTCGCCCACGACGGCCGTCCAGTCGCTCTCTCTGTGGCTGCTGCGGAAGGAGGCGGAGGCATAAACAGGTCAGTTCATTTTGTCCCTCGCACGCTGCGAACGCGATCCCATAACTCACACACTCCCTTACCGGGTGAAGCAGTGTGCAGCGGTGACCACCCAGGAGCTGTCCACCAGGACGCCTCCGCACATCAGGCTGCCGTCCAGCTGCAGGTTGACGAGCCAGGGCCAGCTGCCCGGGGGGGCCGGCGAGCCCCCCACGATCCTGGAGCGAGGCTGGGTGATGTTGGGCACAGACGAGGCCCTCTGCCCGCACACCGCTGCTGGGACAGATCGACACGGGCGGTCACAACACACAACTTTTGCGTTGACACACAACACAGGAAACGTGGAGGAGGCTTCCTCCTTTCACAGACGGATTCATTGCTGCTTTAGTGGTCATTCTTCTCTGCATCTCCTGCATCCAACTCATAGTAACATGAGCCATACATGCTTTGGGGGTCTCATGAACAGGGGCCACGGGGATGGTGACGAATGTTGGGACAAGTGGTGACTCCCACTTTCTCTATTTCAGTTTCTTCATGGTATTGGGGATTGAAACCAGCAACCTACTGGTCATACGTTTACTTTTTTAACCTGTAGACCATCACTGCCTCAATTCCAGTTGGATAACAGACCAGTGTTTGGTAAACAAAACCAGAATAAGGTGGTTTCTTGAAGAGAACCTGAAAATTGACCACGTGCTTTTATTTTGAAAGGCTCCAGCTCTAGAAAGTCCTTTTTTCACCTAAATTTTTTCAACTCACGCCCAAGTTTTTAATGGTGTCTGCTGTTGTAGTGGAGTGTGTCCTCTCACCCTGCGCATGCGTCTGCATGGTGGGCTCCAGGTTCTGCATGGTGTTCAGCAGGCTGCACTGGAGGACCCGGGCGCTGCAGCTCTCGCCCATGACCCGCACGCAGCTCTCCGTGTCCAGCTCCCCGAACGAGCAGCGGTGCTGGTAGAAGGCGCAGGCCTGACTCAGGGCCCAGCTGCGCTCCGCTTCGTCCTGAAGCTTCTGGGCCCTCCCGATGACGTCGCAGCTCGGCTCCGACAGGGCGCCCGAAGGAGACGCTGTGGGGGAAGCGAGGGCGGGGAGGGGGACGGCATGAGTGTGAGGCTGGGAGCCTGCGGCCTGTTCAAAGACAGCGCGGACACTTACAGCAGGAGCCGGACAGCTGACCGCAGTTCTGGAACAGACAGGGGACGCAGCCCCGGCAGCCGGCTTCAGCGCGGCTCCTCTCTGAGGACGCGCGCTCCAGGGTGGACAGGGCGCTGGCCATGGCAGCTTCAAGCACGACAGTGCCCCGATCAGACAGTGCTGCAGGAAGGAGACACAGGGTTGGAGAAAAAAGACTTTGAATATTGTGAAGAGTAAAGAACAAGCCAGTGAAGATGTATTTCTACAGTACGACTACATTTCTGATGGGACGGTTCTGCTCAGTGTTTAAAAGAAGGACATCTAGGTCACTTAGATGTGACATTGTCATTTGCTGTGTGGGAACATTATGCGTTAGTATGAACTGCTGTGTGTGTGTGTGTGTGTGTGTGTGTGTGTGTGTGTGTGTGTGTGTGTGTGTGTGTGTGTGTGTGTGCGCGCTTGTGCGCAGCCCTCCTCTTTTTTTCTCATGCTGCTCTTTCAGCTCATTGGCAGCGTTTTGGTGGAGCGAGCTCACGCTCAGCGCGCTGGTGAGGCTTCAACAGAAGCACTTCAATCGGGCCGCCACCCCCCCTACCCCCACCACCCCCCCGCGCCGCGCCACATCACAGAATCGGCCACCAACAACAACACAATGCTGATTGAAGACTTTAATTAGATGGCCAGGGCTGAGCGGGCAGAGGCTGGTGGACCCGGGGGGGGGAGGGGGGGGGGCGGGTGCTCTGAACGCACCGGCCGGGGACCCTCAGCTCCCCAACAGACGGGCATCACCAACCGCCGCTGGACGGAACCAGGCACGACATCCCCCTTCAACTGTGCTCAGCTGCACCGTTTGAGGAACTGCTGTGTAGTAAACTTGAGAGCAGCAGGTCGTTTACTTGTGTGTCCCAAGGTGGACATGTTGTCTTCGTCCGTCCCCTTTTTTGCTCCTTTAGCTGCTGCTCTTACTTCTGCTCTGTCTCAAAGAGGCTTGGACAGGCTCCCAGTCTCTGAGAATGTGTTACACTGAATGCAGCAAACACAAGATGACCAGAAAAGGCTGAAGTGACTCGTTTTCTCCCTGTTTGAATCATGTTGATGCCACAGAGTGTCAAATTCTTTTGTCAACAACAGCAGTCATCATCGAATTTAGATGAGGCATTTCAAGCTATTGTTGTGTTTCCTGGAGGTGCCAAGTATAAACTGGTGATATAGAAAAACAAACAGAACCCAGCTTCTGCTTTTCCAGATTTCCTCCGGCAAAGGCTGCGGACCTCCTCTTCCATCACGGGTTCAACCAAAACATTACAGCGAAGCCAAACACTGGTGAGAGTCCACTACCCAAACACAGGGAGTCTATGGTTTCCTACGACCTGATCCTGTCTTGTTTAGGTTTTGGACTCTAGTCTCGACCACGTCCGAGCAGGTAAAGAATCTGTGTCCCTCTGTTCAACTTAGTGTCCCCCAGAGGGGGACCCAAACCCCTGGTTGGGAACCACTTTCATATTAGTGTTTGTTTATTTAAATGAGTGTTTGAATTCAGGTTTTTTCTGTCCTACTTTAATGAAATCAGCGTTTGTTAACTGGCGATTCAGCTGCAGTGTGACACATACAAAGACAATTCTTGATCAGTCAGAAAGTTTGAACATTTCTGCACATACATTGATAAACTTTGTGTTACTCTCTGAGCTCAGCCGCCCCACTACTAGGTGCAGCTCCGACCACTCTTGACATAAAACTGCCACCACTGGGATCAAAGCGAGTGTGTGGGTGACGTACCTTTCAGCGCGCTCTGGGGCATCCTGTAGACCTCTCGACCTGTCGGGGCGCCCAGCAAGCAGTCCAGCCCCATGAGCAGCAGCGATATCAGCAGGGACATGCTGTCAGAGCATCAGACCTCCGCTCGGCGGGGACAGCGTGCAGCCCGGCGGGGGGACAGAGGAGGGGGTGCGGCGCTCGGCACTGGTCTGCAGCCCGGTGGCTCGGTGCGGCGGCGCTCGGTCGGTCTCCCTCCTCCTGGCTCTCTGGACTCTCTCTCCCACACTGCGGTGCGGGGCATCTGTCTGTAAGTTTACTTAGAGGAACAATAGGTGCCTGGAGTGGTCCTCGGTATATATAGAGTCCCCCCCCCCCCGGGGAACACCAGCACGAGGGAGGGGGAAGAGGACAGGAAAGAGCGAGAGGGAAAGGGAGGGAGAGATGCTCCCATGGCCAATACACAAACAGATGAATTCATTAAGATAGTGACAGCAAATCGGGTGCAACTTGCCAAGGCTGGACATCACAAAGAGGTTTGGTTCTATGAAAGGAGACAGAGGGAGGGAGAGAGAGGGATACAGAGAGGGAGGGGAGGGGAGGAGGTTGTGCGATTGGCTGGGCGGCAGGAAAAGGGGTGTTGTTTGAATTAATTAATGTGAGAGGAAGAGGGAGAAAGTTATACAGATAAGGATATGTGCTGATGTGACACCGGCGTGGAGTAATGTAGAGCGGGGAAAACAGAGAGAGAGAGGGAGAGAGAGGAGGAGACGCCGCATGAAGAGGAGATGGAGTGGCAGAGTGTGAGAGAGCGAGTGAGGTAGAGGAGAGGAGGGTGTCTGCCATTCTCCGTGCCCCTCAAAGAGGGCATTGTCCCCGGCGTCCCTCTGAGGATGCCCACTTCAAAGCCATCCCCCGGGCATCACTTGGCTGCCGCCTCCATTGATCACTTACAGTCTTTTATCCCCCCCATTAAAATATTGTCAGTTCACATCACTTTTGTCTTTCTCTGCTGAACTCTGCTTTTGTTACATAAAGATACAGTAAAAGACTGCAGATGAACATTGTGTATTTTGAAAGTCCAGACAAAATCTGTCAAAGAACCAATGGAAACACACTCTGGGTGTGATGTTCTATGAACAATGACAGAGTGTTGGCGTTGTTCCTGTGACGTTCAGAGAAGACTTCCTTATTAATACAAGATAACACAGCACTAGAAACCAGGTGGAAGCAGCATTTTCCAACAGCAGAGTGAAGCTGCTCTCACAGCACACTGACGAACACGAGACGATCGGGTTCCGAATTCGACTCTGACTCAGTTTTTCCATCTTCATCCTGTTGAATCTGGTGAACGACGCTGTGTTAGCGACCTCTCATCTGCAGGAGGAACGGTAAACACACAACCTGCAGGAAAAAAACCTGCATGGTATCAGAAAATGTTGCGTTACGTCAGCCTGGCCTGTAGGTGGTGCTGTCATGCCGCCACAGAGAAGAAACAGAGAAGAAGTACACCTGAAGTTAGCTTCAACAAACTGCAATAAACAAAAGTGCAATAAACAAGCAGGTAAAATGAGAGTTTGGACGATGACGTCATAATTTCAAGTTTGTTGTGCACACAAAAGCCTAAACAGATTTGATGACCTTAGAATGCGTTTTTAAAGGAGCACTGGTCCTCTGAGGTCCACACGGACACAACCTGAACTGAGGTTCAAGAAAAGCCCACTTCAGAACTCAAAAACTGTTGCTATCTATGAGCTTTCATGCATCAATGTTTCATGAATGTATAAGTTGAAACATGATGTAAATTGATTGCAGGTATCAATAAATCTACCTACCAAAAACGAACTTTGAAAGTACCACAAAAACACGACTTAATTCTCATCGAGCGAGAGCTTTTTGAAACTTTCGCTGCTCTTCAGTTGTAACTCTTGGTGGTGAAACGTGAACCTCAATGAACATATAAGAAACACGATGTCCCGCATCCCTCAGAGGCATCAGACGGCACAATGGTCACAGTCTGGAAGGACACGACAACAAAGGAAAAGTCCGCGCCGACCACGAACCCCCCAAAAAAAGGGAAAAGAACAAATTGGAGTCAACTCCGAGCCAACTCGCTGGCCCGCCGGTACAAGGGAGCGGCGGCTCAATCTATCGGCAGCCGCATCAAAGGGGGCCCCGGCCGCTGCCGCCGCCGCCAGCCAGCGCCGCCAGCCGAGCTCACACCAGCAGCAGTTTGTGTTGGCGTGGGGTTTCTTTTGCGTTCCTCACGACGACCATACGCTGACGATGAAGACAGACCGAAGAGTCGGAAGCAAACTGTTTAAAAAAACACGTTTCTGTAGGTTCTGTTTTGCTTTCAGTTTGTTGGCACGCCGCGCTGTTTTGTGCGCATTGTGCCCCCCCCTCCACCCCCCACCCCACAAGGGCCCCCTCCACGCACTCGTGCAACACAATGACCACAGATCTGAGAGCAGGCTCGGGCCGAGCGGAGCGGGGGGAACGGCGGCGTGGGACAAACGGGCGGCGCGCTCTGATCTTCGCCAGACCTCCGTCTGTCGGCCTTTGATGTCCTTTGATTAATTTGCCTTCTGCTCAACTTTCTTTTTATCCCCTCCAGCAAACATGGAGCCCCCTCTTTTCCCCCCTCTGCCAGCATATTTCTGTATCCATGACGCTGGTGTGCCGCCTCATCCTCCAACATATAACCTCTGTCAAAGCATCTATTCCACCATATCTGTCTCAGCCAGAAAGTGTGCGGTCATATGTGCTAATAAAATACCGGAATTCCACTCATAACAACTTTGACCACTTGTCAACTTTGAGTTGGGACCTTCACAGACACATCTACAGACACATAATTCACCTATAGTGATGTGGGCCACAAGTATCAGATCTATGTCTTTCAGATTGGCAAATGTAGCTTGTCTGGTTAACCCCAAAACTCTTCCTGTGTCTTTGATAAAGAAACGCTTCTTTTGATGAGCAAAGCACTCAAAGCTAACGAGTTGTTAAGTGTTGTTGCTCGGATAAGATGAGTGAAGGGGAGATGGGACGCTAAAGGGGGGTTAAATAGGATTAGCCAAGCCAAGCCAAGACAAGACAAGACAAGACAAGACAAGACAAGACAAGACAAGACAAGACAAGACAAGACAAGACAAGACGAGACAAGACAAGACAAAGCAGCTCCAGACAAGTGGACGACACGTGAGTGAAGACAAGACGAGGCAACAAAAGAAAAGTCAAAATACAGCACAGATTAGACACAAAATGCAAGATAAACAATGTAGCTGAACAGGATTAGATAAACTCTCAAAAGATAATGATAATACACCTAAATGAACAGTTTAGTCCCAGTTTTCTGTGTATCTTACAGCTTTTGAGTCAGTTTAGCATCCCTCCTGATGCACTTGTTAGAACATACATGTTTCATTCCTCCATGGTCTAAAAAAACTCCAAAACCACAGAGCGACTGTTCTTGTGTTGGGAAAAGAGTGATGAGCAGGAGCACTCGTAAATGCACGGTCATGTGTGTGCACAGGCCGGTCTGCCGGAGCAGGTTACATAAAGGAAGCACACACAATGCACAGCACCAACTCACACCACAATGAGAACCTTAACAACAATCGTGTTGAATAACACCCAGGTATTGTGTTCGGTTATGAAACCCATTTCTCCCATTGTCTGCGGCCGAAAACAATTGAAATCTAGGTCAGTGGGGTACACAAGGGAGAAGAGGTTCCCAACATTTCAGCGCAGACAGACACTTGAAGCCCCTGACAATGGTGAAGCAAGCAGCTCGTCTGCACGCCGCTCTATCGGCCCATTGTTACACGTCATTAATTAGATCTATTTTGACCTCGGCAATCACATTAACTGCCATTAAACGCACATTAGCCTCCAACTGTTCAATAACACAATTTACACTATGGCTAACTGGGGAGAAAAATGCTAACGCGTTGATTAGGTTAATGTGGAAACGCTGCGAGGACCGTCTTGTCCCTGACAGTCGGTGCAGACATGAAACCCAAAATTTCTGTCCAAATGGGAGGATTTAGTCTGACAGTCTAAGTCAGACCTCTCATAATGTGTAGAGAGAAGCAATAAAAACAGGCAATCGCCCCCAATAGAATATCATTAGATTTTCCAAGCTGAGCTATGGTGCTTTATTCCAGTCCACACTGGTTCATGCTGCATCTACTCCCCGCCCGTCCTGGTGTTATGCTCCTCAAATGTGGTGTGATGTCTTGTCTGTTCTGGTGCATCCCAGTCTGAACTGGTGTATGCCGGTGTGAACAGGGATCATGCTGGTCTATTCTGGTTTGAACAAGCCGATCCTGATATAAACTGGTTGATTCTAGTCATTCCAGTTAATGTTGGGGGCTGGGATTTGATTGAGGCTGGGTTGTCTGGTCTGTGCCGCTGCTCCAGTCATTTGCTCCTGTTGTGAAGTTACTACATTAAAGTGCATTAAAAACATTGGAGACATCAGTTCTGCTCAGGTACAGACTGTTTACAGGCTACTGCAGTAATCAAAGAGAACAAGAAGACAAGTTACATGAATGTCTGGACTGAATTTCAGCTTCTTTTTTTAGCTGCTTCATGTTTTCACTAGATTTGCACCCTGTTTCTTGTCAGAATAGGTCACATCCAACTGAGTTCGTGTTCACTAACTGAAGAGTAGAAGATGGATGTAGTGCAAGTTTCTTGCCAGTGTAACTAGTAAAGTCACCGCATTTTAAAGAAAGGCCAGAGGAGCTAATGCTAAACTTTCAGTCACCATTCAGCTCTAATCACTAGTCTGTATCCCATGACCCGTCCGTGTCTTGTGTGTTGACAGCAAAGTGAATGATCAGCCATCACTCAGTGGTCAGTTCAATGATTGATTCTCACTGCAGGATAACCTAACAGATGTCGGCAGGAAGCTGCAGATTGGACAAAAGTAACGAAGAGATCCTCCAGTAACGAGCTGCGGCTCATTTGTGCAAAGACTGACATCTAGTGGTGGTATACCGGAACTAGTTTCTTTAAGCCAGGAAAGTAAAGGGAAAGCTGCAGTTTTGTTGCTTCTTGGAACATTATAAATACAGTAAAATAAAAAAAATGATCAACAACATCTTGATAACAGCTAAATATGATTATGATAATGGTGATAACATTGTCTTGTTACTTGCATGTTTAGGAGTTCAATTTGACAGAGTTGGTGTCATGAAGGAAAAATGGCATTAAAACTTGCCACAAGGAGGCAGTATAGGACACCGATTGGAGAACCTGACGAAACCAACTCTCTTCCTCGCTTACACAAACGCACATAACACAAAAACAAAATAACAAAGTAAACAGTGGGAGTGTTTGACACTAACCAGAGTGGTCAAAAACACAAATATCCTAATTCTTTAATGCTACTGGGTTTTTTTTTTACTCTCATACTCATGTTGAATCTTCAGTTTTAGCCAAATAGCACATATGGTTTCAGTTCTGCATGATTCACACAACACAAACACTTTTTCCGACTCAATAACTGGCATACTGACCTCTCATGTACGGGCAACACGTTGGAACAATTTGACAAGACATCAGGTCTTCCTGCTTTACGTGCTGTCCTGTTCTGATGCATATAGATTGAAATAGAAACACTCAAGTGTGACAACTCATGGGAGGATTAAAAGAAGGAAGCTGCTGTGCATTTATTTCTTGCACCTCCTTCTGCAGGCTGTTGGTCTCTTGCATGGGAATTAACTGCCCTCCTGAGAGTCCTTACTTAAGCCATGACACAGCCTCCTAAAAACAGTACAGCAGGAGAAGGGAGGAAAATGTCGTCATGCAAACGACATTATATGTTGCACCGTCATGTCTGCTCCTGGGTGCACACGTGTTTTCCTGCAGCAGGAGGAGCAGCAAAAGGACACACACATTCTAAACATCAGTCACACAGCTTGTGGTGATGTTAATAATCTGTTGTGATCTATTTCAGCAGGCAGAAAGTATAGTATGGAGGCAAAAGGTCTCAGCCTTGAGTCTCATTGGTCACCTGTTCACTCATTTTTTCAGTGCACATTTGAGGCATGTTTGTATTTCTCTGTTCCATTAAACACAAGACCATAAGCTGCTTTGTCTGTCTGTCTCACCTCTGCACGTCTGCTGCTGCTGCTGCTGCTGCTGCTGCTGTTATAAAATGACCTGTTGGGAGAGGCACGGCACACCATCATCGTCATCATCATCCGCATCCCCCCCCCCCCCCGCGCCCCCCAATCCCCTTGTCTCTCTTGCTGAGCCATTAGCCATGAATTATGGTGCTGTTACTATCACGGCCAATTGTCTGGACGAAAAGCAGACTCTGCCTCGCTTCCCGCTGCGTGCTCGCTGGTGCCTTCAGCGGCGGCAGGTTCTCCGTTGCAGTCGCTGGTCGGCTCCGAGCCGCAGGTCACAGCAGGTAAGCCGCCGGTGAGGGCCCGTGTGACGGGAGAGGTGAGGGGTTCTGCAGAGCCGCACGTCGGTGATTGGACAAGAGAGTGGGGGCTTTGAGTGATTTCTATGATTATGTCGATACCTGAATGAATGTTTGAGGTAGGTCACTTTCCAAGACTGTAGTAAAGGTAGTTACTTACTTTAAAATTACAAACATCGAACCAGTGTTCAGCAAATGTCCTTTGTACCTGTGGATCAATCATTGAGGATGAACTCTCTTATTGTGAAAATACAGGGTTCATTTCAAACAGGCTACTTTGCACACTGCTCCAGCTTGTGTTTTGATCTCACAGTGTGAGCTTCACTCTTGCAGTCCATGAAAGTAAGAAGAGTTTGGCTGTGTGTGTGTGTGTGTGTGTGTGTGTGTGTGTGTGTGTGTGTGTGTGTGTGTGTGTGTGTGTGTGTGTG
>JAUESF010000041.1:845362-873428 GCA_032274765.1 Malacoctenus tetranemus
AACAGCAGCATCATGGCCACGGGGTCGTTGAAGAGGCGCAGCACAAAGATGGAGTGGATCCGATAGGACGCGCAGCAGACGAAGAAAAACACATACGGGGGAACCTGGAGGAGGAAAATGGCAAAATCAGAAATCATCATTAAAGATTGAGAAACACTCAAATTGTTGCTAATAAGTGAGAAATGTAAAGATATGACACTTGTTTTTTACAGCAGTGAGAGCAACATTCTTTATAAAAGTTTTCTCTGACTTTTAAAACTAAACAACTTGCACGTATCACTTTAAGTGAGCGTTTTCATGCGTGTGTCTCCATAACAACAACCTTCTTGGTGCGGTGGTATATCCTGAAGACCAGCAGCAGAGTGACCAAGTAGAAAACAGCAAAAATGTACTGGCCCAACCGGATGTTGACGCCGCGGCTGGTGACGTAGTACAGAGCGGTGAAGATGTAGACGAATCCAGCCGGGTACCTGTCACAACACAGGGGTTTGTTTGTTTTATTAACATGGGTGCGATGGAGGGGCAGCCGGAAGCTGGAGGAAGCAGCGTCACTGCTGGGGGGCCGCGGCACTCACACCAGAGGTCCCGTGTCGCCCTTGAGCTGCGTGTAGTCGTACGTGCCGTTGATGACTCCCTCCACTTCATCCATGTAGGCCTTCCAGTCGATCTCTGTGTCTGTGAGAAACCAATGGAGACAGCCGTCTCAGAACCAGCGACACTGTGTCTTTAGCCATTGTATCAAGTCTTTACTCCACAGAGAAGTTATTGATTTTCTTCTTTTACATGAAGTGACGCACCTTTTATTAAAGAAATGAATATTGTGTAAAAGCATAAAGAGAAATAACTTTGAGGAAAAAAAACATGCTAAATTAGATTTGTCGTTTCAGTCACTCACTGTGTAATAACAGAGGTGCAATTATTAAAGAACATTAACAAGAATGTGTAATGTTTCTCCTCTAATATGCCATGATAACACATGTATTCTGCAAGAAAATAAAAATAACGAATAACTGACATTAACTCACTTAAACTGCTCCATGTGAGATTATAAAAAGACAAATGAACTTCACAGATGACAACACTAACTGCTTATCCCAGTCTGTAAAAGGTGGCAGAAGTTTAGTCACTAAACAGAGTCTAAATGACCAAACAAACAACTTTGACGCAGTGATTTCTGAGACGAGCTGCGGCTGAAAAAGGACAGCCGTCCACCGCGGTAGCAGGAGGTCCTGCCACTGTAATTCCCTTTGACAGGTGGCTGAGCAACTCTGCTAACGCTAGCTACTTAGCGCCCAAACGCGTGAATGAGGACGACGGTACGCTGTAGCGTGCTAACTAGCCGCGGCGCTACTTACATGCTACCTTCTGAATGACCCACGCGTTGATCCCGATCTCGAGGAACCACAGCACCGACACGACCAGCAGCGTGTAGTCCGTCCGGAACAGGACCAAGTGTTTGTCCTGCCAGAGGGTGCGAAGTTTCCCCCACAGGGGGGAAGGGGAGACCGCGCTCTTCCTCCGCACGCCTCCTGCCATCTCGGCTCGGGAGCAACGACGTGGAGAAGGACAGCAAACGGACATGCGCCGACACCTGTGACGCCAGAGCGTCGTCACGTGAATGGACGCCGCTGCTCGCAAATGTCAACAAACCCTCCCCGCTGCACAGGTATCTTATAGGTATCATATGCAGATCTGTTCGAGTTTGCGATGATTGAAACATTCAGTTGTAAAAGAAGTGAAAAAGTTGTTGATCGAAGTGAATTGATTGTTACTGATCGTCGAATATTATCACTATTACTAGTGTTATTGCGGCTCTCGTTTTTGTGTAAACATGTCACACATTGCCGAATGATGGCACTATTTACCACAACAGTCCATGCATTTATCTATTATCTGTTTATTCTAAACTCGAGCGTTTCCTTACCACTGCCACAACACTCACAATTCCTTAAAAAGAAATACGTTAACCTATCCAAATGGCATTTTAAAAAAACAAAACATTCGCACAATGATTATTAAACAAGAAGAAAAGATAGACTAACGCTCTAATGGTATGCTGCTGTATGTCGCCGCTAGGTGGCAGTAACGCTCCAACACGCTGCTTACAAACCGCCAGACATCGAGAAGAAGAGACAGAACATGTCAGAGCGACAGGTTTCCTCTGTCTGACAGGTACAGAGTGCTGCCTAATGACACTTTAACAGGTTATGTTGGGCATAATTGCATGCATGATTTAGTTTTAGAGTCTATAGCTTCGTGGCTTTCTAGCTTTTGGTTGTCGAAAGGTTTAAAGGTCACTTTAGGGTCTCCGAGCAATGCTAGCCACCGTGCAGCTAACTTTAAGAGAAGGATACAGTACAATAGGTCATGAGATCACGTCTTGCGTTGGTGTTACAAATACATTAACGTCTGCGCGTCCTCGGACTGAGCATTTCGGTCTCACTCGTTGTTAAACATGTTTGCTCCTTTGCGTTCCAATCGTAACTGGAAATAATTTAAAGGGACACACAGTAGCTGCTGGTCTCACTTTCATTTTCGGGAAGACACAAGTTTGTCGCAGTTTGTTTCGTTTCAAGACGTTCAGAAAATGTTGGTTTATGACAGAGAATCTGTTAGAGGAGTTGTAGTTGTTTATCTAACGCGAAGTGATTTTAAAGTGCAATTCCTGTGCGACTGAAACTTTGATGAATACGGGTTTTGTACCAGATTTACGTATGAAAACAATGACACCTCCCCATGGGTCAATAGTGTGTCATGGTTAGGAAAAGGATGCATCCTGTCTGAAATCTCAGTCTCCCTTAATTCCCACGGTTGTAAACGTTGCATGCATCATGACATCATTCTCAGCTGTTTGTGTTTGATGATACATTCATTGACTTTCCAACTTGCTGTGTTTTTTTTGTTTTTTTTGCATTTTGGCTTTTAAGGCTGCGCCCGACTACTCAGAGGGGGGATGGTCGGCTTCTCCATGACGGTCGTGGAGGCCATTGGTCTTGGGACCAGTTTGACCCTCTCAGGCATTTGCTACTATCTTTACAGGAGGAGCCGGATGACTGTGGACAAGCTTGATGTTAGTGGCAGGTTTCTTTTTGTGTGTGTGTGTGTGTGTGTGTGTGTGTGTGTGTGTGTGTGTGTGTGTGTGTGTGGCTGCCAATTCCCAGTTCCTACTGTTTTGTTTCTTTCTTAGCTGATTGTAGTTTTAACACTTGACCCTTACATGCACTGAAAAAGACTTATTTTAAGTGTCATTTTTTTCAGAATGCTCCACATCTCAGCGTGGATGAAAACCTCAAGGATATTTTGAAAGTGACTCCAGGAGCGTGTCTACAATATGTCGTCATCGAAGGTGATCGTCGCATTTTTTTTAGTCTGGGAAAAAGAAAGTGCATCATCCTCCTGCTTGCCTCCCGATCATCATGTGACCGCATGCATGTGTATCTTGTGTGTGCACGTTGCAGGGGCAGTACAACCAGTCGGAGAGCCTCTCACCAGCCACTACCACAAAGAGGTCGTCGGCGTGTTGCAGAAATTCATGCTGCGGGAACACAGACTCGTGTGGAACAGCCTTTCACGATCATGGTAGTCGTCAGTCTGGGGAATAAAAAGACATGTTATGTGTGACATGTTATGGGTGCTAAACAATAAAACCACTCACTCTGACCTGCTGCAGGATGGACGACGACAGAGTTGTCCACCAGCGAGTGTCCGCGGTGCCGTTCGTGCTGGTGGGATCGGACGAAATGACGGTGAAGGTCCTGTGCCCGCTGCAGGCCTCCGGGGTCTACATGGAGACCACGCATGAGAAGTTCCAGCAGGGCGTTTACGGTTTCGGCGACCTCGTCGGACAGTACCTCAGCGGTGAGAAGCTCAAAGGTCAACTGGAGATCGAGGAAATGCTCAAGGTCAGCTGAGAGAGGAACTTTGGAAGTGCTGTGGTTATTGTTTAGAATCACCAGCACATGCTGTTTTGTTTACTTTCAATCTGCACGTCTCTTCCCCAGGTGGGCTCGACTCTGACGGGCGTGGGCGAGGTGGTCCTGGAGGCAGACGGCTCGCTGAGTCTCAGGCCTCCTTCCAACGGTTCCGAGTACTTCCTGAGCACGGGGGACTTCGACTCCCTGCGGGAGGAGAACGAGTGCACGGCCGTGCTGTGGAAGGCGCTGCTGATCGCCTCGGCCTTGGCCGGGGCGGCGGTCCTCTGCTGGGTGGGCCTGCGCTACTACCGCCACCTGAGGTCTCTCTGGGAGCAGGAGCGCGAGAGAAGGGAGTTCGAGGAGCAGCGGGCCGGGATGCTGAGGCCGACGCAGGACGGCGCGAGCGACCGCGCCGAGGAAAACAGCTGTCTGATTTGCCTCAGCCAGCCCCGGAACTGCGTCCTGCTGGACTGCGGACACATGTGCTGCTGTTACACTTGCTACCAGGCTTTGCCGCAGCGCCGGTGCCCCATCTGCAGACAGGACATCGTCCGAGTGCTGCCACTGTATTTTTCCTGAGGCGTGACCCCCCCCCAGACCACCTCCAACCTCAAGAGTTCAAACTACTGCTTCTTCAAATTTGAGCCAATCACACGAAGCCGGGGGACTCTTTTTTTTTTTTTTTTGTCCTGAATATGAAGGGGAAATCCAGCTCTCGAAATAAATGTGTACATTTTTAGAATATTTATTTTCCTACATGTTTATGTGCCTTATTTTGGCGGCTGCTGTCTCAAAAAAACACGTGTTGTTAGTCTAAGAAAGAGGAGGAGTTTTACCTGTAAATACTGGTGGCTAGAACAAGTGGACGTAGACACGTCGGAGCCCAGCGGAGGAGTGATGGCTGCACTGCAGGAGGAGGGAAATGTGTTTGACGAGTCACTTTTCTGATTAAAAAAGAAAGAAATGCACTCTTTTGTGGGGTTTGTGTTTTCCTTTTCCTGATTTCTTTCGCAGTTACTCAACAAGTGGCCGTTTTACTCAGTCAGCTCTGTGCACGAGTCGTGCACACATGACAGGAAGCGAAGAAGGACAGTTTAACCTAAGTTATCTCCATCACTTATGCACCTTTTTCATCTTTGCAGTTAGTTTTTGCCCTCCTTGTGCTCCCAAGCGGTCTGCAGAGTGCCCCAGTCAGTCTCCTGGTACCAAAAACACTAACCCTCAAGTACATTGTAGTAAGTTTACTTTTAAGGTTCCCAAGTAAACACAGGTTGCCATTTTCTGTGTAGTTTGTCGCACTTGAATGTTTCAGATCGTCAGGGAAATTTACCAGTAAATATCATTCAAAGATAAGTAAACTCAAGATGCTGTTTTAAGTGAAGGTTTTTACTCTTTAAAGGGGAACAAACAAACCTCCATGGTCCTGTGTGTTGTCATTCAGCCACATAGGAGGGCTTTCGAGCATGCCCACCTTTAAGGCGACGCCACAGCATCTCCGTAGAATCCAGGTCAGGACTTTAACTCAGCCACTCCAATGAGATCATTTCAGTTTTCTTCAGCTGTTCAGAGGTGGACCTGCTGCTGTGGTTGGGATCACTGTCCTGCTGCAGAACCCAAGGTGGCTTCAGCCTGAGGTCACCAACAGATGGCCGGACGTTCTCCTTCAGGATTCATTGGTGGACCCTAGAATTCATGGTTCCATTTAGCAGTCTTCCAGGTCCTGAAGCAGCATGAAACAAGGTGTGTGTATAGCAGACCTCTCGGGGCACAAAGAGGGGAAATCAACAGGAAGGATGAACAGGTGCCCAAGTGATAGAGATAAAAGTTTAAGTTAAGCTCTCTTTGCACGTTTCCTGTCATGTATGCACGACTTGTGCATAGAGCTGATCGAGGGAAACAACCACTTTTGGAGTGACTGAAGTCACTGTCAGTAGAAGGTGTCCCTCTGCTGCCTTCTGGTGGACACACAGGAGCAGAGTCATTCCAAGAATTCCCACAATTCATCGACAAACAACACACGAGCTTTCACTTTGGAATTCATCAGTTTTCTTCATGATTTCTTTAGTTTACCAAGGTTTGTTTTTTTTCTTGCTGACAGTGAATTCATTATATTAATTAGATGAAATTCATTGCTTCGTTATTTTTTCTGTTGAGTCAGCAGCCTTTGAAAAACATTGACTGTTTTGTTGTTTTTTTGTCGTGCATTGTTTTGCTTGGTGATTTTTTCATGTTTGGAGGAGAAAAACAGGAATGACAGTTCAGTCTTTTGTATGAACGAACCTTTATGTGTTTGAGCTGACCGTGCCTGAGACACTTCCCCCACACTGACCTGGTATTTATTGTTCTGACACGATAAGTACGCGCCCGTACACCTGCATAAACAGGTGACAGCATCATGCAGATCGCAGCTCATTTCAGGAACTCGGGAGTTTCATTCAGAGATCACTGAGTCGCAGCTCCACAGCTCGCTTCAGCACACAGTGGCTTCATAGACAGAAGCGACCTTTCCACTGCACTTCTCCTTCCCCCCTGTGGCGTTTGACGTCGTCACATTGACCTAATATTGCAGTCACTTCGGCCAGTCTCGTGATATGTTCATGGAATCACTCTTAACTTACCCAGAGTGTCATTTTTAACATGTTACCGGGAAGGACACACGCACACGCACACCTGCTTTCCCTGTGTGTTTATAAAGCTTCTCATTATATTTGAACCTTGCTTTGACTTCACAGCGGTCTCTCAGAAGGGAGACTGTGACTCTGTACAAAGAGCAGCAGTCAAGTGCTGATAACAAGATCAGTGTGACCTTTGACCTCGTGAACCCAACACATACTTACACTGTTAAGTCTTTCTTATTTTCAAAAGATACATATGTGTGTGTGTGTGTGTGTGTGTGTGTGTGTGTGTGTGTGTGTGTATATCACTGACCACGACCACTGCTGTGTTTTCTATTTATTTGAATGTAATGCTGCCATACAGGCCTCAGGTGAGCTCATGACACATTGTGACTGAACAGCCCGCGGTACTGAGCGGCCACTCAGGTAAATTCCGCATTTCTCGCTGAACTCAGGCCGGACCTGTTCAGTGACAGCTCCTCGTGTCCACTAACACACTCTCAACCCCCCGCCGCATAGAATCGCCGGCAAATGAAGTTTACCGCGCCTTGACACAAAACGGGAGCGCGCAATCACGGATGGACAGGAAGCCGAGCCAATCACGAAGCAGATGTGCCACCGATGCGCGTTTTGAAGGCGGGACACGACCGTGCAAGGGAATTTAACCCTTTCTGCAGCGCACGAACGCTGATTCGATATTGTAACTTCGACGCGTCCATACCGTCCATAACCTGCTTCTGCCTCCCACGTTTGGCGACTGGTCCACCATGCACAGTCTCGATTTGACTGAGGTGGAATAGGAAAATTGTCATAAATTCAGCTTTATTCCCTCATCTCTGCAATGACTTTGTTTTATTAAGAACCGGATGTTTATCATCCCATTTATGTAGGTACAGCTTTATTATTTTTATAGCAAGATTTATTTTTCTTCGTCTCGCTGAAAAGAATAGGAATTATTGTTTGAAATGTTCAAAGTACCAGTGAGTAATAATCAGTACTTAATAGTACTATTGTCTTGTTTTTGTGATCCCACTGCAACATATGGGAGCAGTAACGCCTGCCCTTCGCTACTCTGTAAACTCTTTGAACGCGTCCGGCGTCGGCGCATGCGCAGTGCTTGACATTTTGAAGCAGCCTCTCCGGGGTGTTTGAACAGGAAGGCGGACATGTTGGCCAGGCTGCGGGAGAAATTCGGGCAACGTCTACGATTATTTTCCTCCGACTGAACACGCATCCAAACGCCGATTTGCGCGCATCCGAGCCCGGAGCTCCAGCGGCGCGAAGCGGGTGGACGCGGTCGGCGGCGGATGACAGCGGCCGGGATGCAGCGGGCGGACCGCCGTGTAACGCAGCAGCGACTCCGCGTTTAGACTGATCGAAATTTGGAAGAAGCAGAAGTTTTTTCTCCCCCCCTCCGCCACTTCTACTTTCTTAGAGCTGTCATATTCGCTCGGCCGTCCTCCGGCACCGATATGGGACGAGGCCTGGACTAGCATCGAGCCGCCAACCGTGCTTTTAACCGCAGATACGTCGCGTTTGCGTTTTATTTGCCTTTTGTTTGGATGCGGCAACATTTTAAGCCCTGATCCTCAGCGGCATCCCACGGAGGCTCCCTTAATCTGTCGCCGCGTTTGTCTTTGCCCCTCAAGTTGTTTGCCGCTCTCGGGAGGGGGGAAAACGGCTTTCGCCTCCGAAAATGCGGCTTTTCCGCCTCCGCTGCAGTGTGAAACCCTTCGTTGATTGTGAGAGCTCCAGGAGAAGGATGTGTTTTCTGTGAAGCGCGGTGAAAAGTTCACGCGAAGAAAAGGAACACTCGGCTAGCTGGCTAGCCCGCTAGCTGCTTCAGGCTAGCTAGCCAGCGCTCTGCCTCGCCGGAGAGCTGTTTTTGTTCATAACCCGACGCCGGGGCTGAGTTTGACAGCAAAAATGTCCGCCGGGGAAAGTATGGGGGCTCGATTTGAGAAAATCGATGCCATGCTGAAGGATCCGAAGTCGGAAATCAACACGGATTGTCTCCTGGTAAGTTTTTTTTCTTTTCTTTTTTTAACGCTTGCATCAACTTGGCAGGGTCAGGCTGGCTCACACGGGAGGCACCGGGAGTCAGCCATTCGGGCTCCAACTGCTGCTCGGCGCTAAAACTCTTCCCGAGACTTGGCCTCGGTTGTCACGGAAGAGGGGCTGACAGTGGCGCTGACAGGCCGGCTCGACTCGCAGGCGCTTTGGCGTTCGATCGGCATGCACGGGGGTCTTCATAAAGAGGCTTTGTGGCAGCAAAACAACCCTCGGTGCAGAACATGTGTGCGTGCAGCACGGCGAGAGAGCAGGAGCGCTTCTGGCAACGATTTCCATGTTGATCATTTGTGTTTGGACCGTGTGGTTGAACTGTTATTTCCAACGGGACTGGATAACAATGAATCCAGTGATGCTATATAGTCAACTGAGGTGGCACACACTGGGCTCCCTGCGTACTCCACATCTACATGTTTCATCACGTGTTGGTCTTTAAAGACAACAAACATCCATTCATTTTATCGCTTATCATGACACCCTACAAGCAATAGCATTGAGTAGTGATGTGCCCCTGTGGGAACGGTAGGAAGTAAGTGTAGCTGTGCTGTTTCGTATAGATCTACTTATCTAAGCCTGCATGAAGCCCCACTGCTCCTCCTCCTCCTCCACCTCCTCCTCCTGCCTGCCATTCACCGTGTTGTAACCTGCCAGCCTCCGGCTGCATCCCTTGCACCTGTTGGCAAGGGGTCTGCCCCGACCCGCTGCTGCCGGGATGGCCGACAAGTCGTGATGTGACTCTCCTTGTCTCAGGGAAGAAACGGGAGAAAGCAGTCGCTGCTGCTGCAGCCGCTGCTGCTGCCGCTGCTGCTGCCACGTGCTCCAGCCCTGCAGCAACACCTTTGCTTGGGGTTTCATTACACAGCACAAGTCCCGGGAACTGACTCACCAGTCTAGTGAAGAGGATGTTGTTGTTGTTGTGTCATAGGGTTTGTTGCGAGCGTGAGAGTCCCTGTTCTGGGTGATGGGCACCTTTATGACTGTCGTCAAACGGCTTCGACTTTCTTCTGCATGAATGTTTCATTTAGAATGTGTTCAGGTGGGGACAAATGGGAGTGGTGTCCAACCTTTGGTCAAGAACTCCCTTAAAGCAGGCAGGGGTGAGGCTTTGTGCCCCCCCCCCCCACTCACTCCAGAAGTTGTTGAACATACATTTATGCACACATCAAAGAGAGACTTGCCTTTGTGGAATCAGAGCTTTGCACCATATTCAGCGACTGGAGTGTGGGTCCATAGCCTCTCCTAAAAGCAAACCTCGAGACGTCGGTTTGCACTTCGGTAGTTACCTCAGCTTATCTGTGGATCAAACCAGGGACAACTGGGACTGACACAAAATTGACCTTTTCGAGATGTCATCAACGGTAAAATGTCTGGTGGTTTTTAAGGAGAAACGGTGTGGGCCTTTGAGTCTAGCAGGCGATTTAAAAAAAAAAAAAAACCCTGTACTCTGAATAATTTCAAACTGGTTATTCCACTTGTTGGGGAAAATCCCGAGCTGGTGGTGTGGATTTCAAACAACTGCTGATTGATGCTGATTCCAGCACACTTGAAGTGTTTGATGCAAAATAAAGTCTCCCAAATCCTCCGATCGCCGCCCTGCAATCTGCAGGTCGCCGTCTTAAGGCCGGGTGATAAGACGGAGATTACGCCCGATTGACCTGCATCCAAAAAACGAGGCAAAAACCCGGCAGCGGTCGGACAAGCGAGGCGTTCATGTGGCCAGCCGAGAGTGACATCATCCATCTGTCAGGTGGCTTCCTACCAACCAATTGGGTATTTTCACCCACCGACTGATCGACATAAGAAGTGTGGCTTTTACTGTCCGTCTTCCTGCTTGTTGAGCAATGACATCAGTTATAACTGCGTTCATCTTTGGACTTGACTGTGTGCCCAAACCCGGTGTCTTACGTGCACCACAACGCAGCTCGTTAAAAAGAGCACAGAGACTCATGCACCATGGGGATATTATTGGTGTGTGTGTGTGTGTGTGTGTGGGGGGGGGGGTAATCTGTGCCCATGTTTAAAACTCGGGAGTGTTGATTGTAAATAATGACTATTTTGAAAAGAAAACTCCTCTGGTTCCTGTGACCTCTCATCCCAGCTGCAGAAAGAGCCTGTTAGTTACCTAAAAGGTGCACACACACGCTGCATTGTATTGGCAACAAGCTGTGGGGATCGTTCCCTTGGCAGAAGTAGCACACACAAGGGTGTTGTTCTCCCCCCCCCACTCCACTCCCCACCCCCCCACCCCTCCTCGCTGAGATCTCACCCCTGATCAATGAACGGAGGCTTTTTTTGCCGAGGCTCTCCGCACACCCCGTTGCAACTCCACCCACAGCTTAATAAAATTCCATGCTAATCAAATAACCTCTTGTCTTTGGCCCTGCCTGGAGTTGCCTGTGCGTCCCAGAGCCATCCTGCCCATGTCTGGAGCGAGCGGGGAGCGGGCAGGCAGCTCTGAGGTAGCTGGGTGTGGGCTCCTGCTCTCTACCCATAAACCAAAATTATGTGGACTGAAGACTCATGTTTCTGAGGGCTGTGAATCAGTACATTTAACTCATAAAGCAGCCAGCACGCTTGGCTATGAGTAATAGGTTCCATCAGGATGCACAATGCAAGCCTTTCTGTACCTGGTGTTCCTCTGTTGGCACGTCACTTCTTATTTCTGTTCATTTTTTAAAATCATTTTTTGCCCCAGTTGAAGTGCAGCCTGCGTCATGTGACGGTGACTCCCCCCCCCTCCACTCCAGTCCAAGACTTGCATATCCATTAGCTGTTTTCCCAACGCCGCTGCCCTTCAGCCCCTCGAAATAAATCCTGCTCCGAGTGAAGAGGGCTTTATCGGGATGGCCTGCCCCACCTCCCTCCCACCCTCTCTCCTCCCTCCCCAGACATTGTGCGCTGGACGGGCTTCTGAAGGGCCAATCTGAACGGACAGAATTCCTGACATTGTGATGTGAATGCATCGGCCCTTGTATGTGTCCCATAGATCCAGTCATTTGTTCACATCGAACACCTCCTCGAGCACTGCGTAGACGTCGCTCTCGCACTTTGTCTTAAAGTGGCTCTCTCTGCTCATGCTCTGATTAATTTCAACGTTTCAACGGTTGATAAGTTTGGACTTGTGCTTCAGCGGCTCCGCTCCTGTTTGACATACTGGATTGGCTTCCTCCATCAGCAAGTGTATCCTGAGAGCGTAAACGCTCCCTTTCAACCTACAGTTAGACTTTTATTCTGTGGCAGCAGTTGTGAAAGCAAACTATGCCAAAAATCCTGTGAACTGGTGGAGGAACCTTCATGCCGTGTTGGATGGTCTCACTCTGAAGTTATTCATGGTGCTTCATCGCAGCTATATTTAGGTGTAAAGTGGTTTCCAACCAGGAGTCCTGATCCCCCAAGTGATCACAGATAAGGCTTGAGGTGGCGCTGTGCATAGTGAGACGAACATGTAAGCGCTATAATGTCGTTATAATGATGATGTGACTTGAAAACGTTCTATTATAACAGCATCATGTCTCTCTCTGTCTTCTGTCAGGCCAATGCTCACTTAGCTTGACTTGCACGTTGCGACTGCGGCTGCGAGCGGGCCTCGGGCAGGAGGGGTCCATCTGATTGGGCAAAAAGAGTTGAGCGGCAAAGCAGGAACACAGTACTTAGAATCACTATTTACATTATGAGCTCGTCTTTGAAGCTCAACTGTAAATTGTGCTCTGTCAATGATTTACTAGCAATAAATTGTGCAGCATGAGGCCTTCTGTGGCTTTGTCTTCAATGATTTAGAAGGTATCTGAGTCTTTATCAGCTCGGTTTGGTTGAGTTGTGATTTTAGAATCTGAGCTGAGGCTGAAAATGTAAATAAACCAAACAGAAAGTAAGAGTTAGGCTAGTGTTTCAAAGCCACAACGCGCAACTTGCTCAGTGTTGCATCACTTCATTGTCACTAATTGAGCCTGAGTACATACCAGACTCGCAGCTTAACACACTGGTTAGCGTTTGACACTTGAGTCACATCAGTGATTAGCAGTGTCTAAGAGCATGTTGTTGTTGTTGTTGCAGAAACAAAAGAATTCACATTAAGAAATGCAAATTCACTTTATACGTTCATCATGATGTCGTAAATGTGCGTTTTTAAAAAGATATGTCCTGAAACTTGAGTCTTGCAAGGTGACACCATCGTCATTACAAATGGTATTGATTAGATGGGGATGTGCTGTCACATTAAAGCATTGCATTTTGTTTAATTAGAGTATGAAAGGTTCTATGGCACAACTTTGTAATTTACAGTCTCTGCACTCCTCCCTCTGTAGCTGAAGTAACCCTGACATAGGTCTAGTGGAGCCCATATGGAGTAACCCTGACGTGGGCTCCACGCGACCCATGAAGGTGTGCTGTGGTATCTGGCACCAGGATGCCAGCAGCAGGTCCTCTTTAAGTGCTGGGAGTCATGAGGTGGGGCCTTCACTGCACCGCGTGCATCAGTGAGTCTCGGCAGCCGTCGACTTCGTGATCACGTTGCCACCTGATTTTCACTGTGCACACGCAGACCATTTGGCATCTTGAATAGTGAAGTACGGCAAGACCACTGAATGAGAAAGGTGGGAGTTTTTAAACATGTTACTTCCCTCAAACCCTCGGCCCCTTTAGGGCATTACCTAAAGTTTACGTCACGTCCCGCCCAACAACGACATTGTCAAATGTCTGGTGAGAACCCTGCTGCTGAGTCAGCAGGTTAGACTGAATGAGTGAATTCTCTGCCTGCGTTTTATGAACACACTGACACTGGAAAGGCTCGTTTGCTGTGATTCTGTGATGCTCCCAATTGACATGTGAGCACCAGCCTCTCTGAAGTGATGTAAACGCTTGCAGAACGATGGCTGTGACATTGAATGAGCAGGTTTTAAATAAGCATGAACCTCTCTGGCTTCTTCCAGGGATTCAAACATAATTACCTCCCCAAAAAAAGAACTGAGTCGCTGTCATGACAGAAGTGAAAATGCTTTATAATACAGATTTATTCCGAGTCAGGACTTCAGTGGCTTTATTTGCCTCTATCAGATTGCTTTTCATCTCATGGAGAGTTCAGCCCATGGCACAAGTTAAGCTGCTTTGAGGAAGTTCTGATGGAACTAAAGCAGAGTCGGTGTGTCACCTTAAAAACTTCTCCTCAAGTCTGCCTCGAACTCTGTGTGTGAGCTCACTCCACGCACCATGTTAAGGACTTTCTTCCTTATTTGCCTGTGTGGTTGATAAGCCGCAGCTCACCCTGCACATGTGCTGCCTGTGTCAAGTGCCTGTCATCGTCTCGGCGACCTTTGCCTTCATTGCACAAACAATACCTGTAAGGTGGAGTGTGTGCCTATCATGCAGCTCTGGTCGGTGACCTTCTATAAACACTGACAGATGTGCGCGGTCTTATTTATCACATGAATGTGGCTGTGGTTAATTATTAGTGAGGCAGTTTTGGGCTTATGTGTCAGGCCAGGTGACTAATGGATCTGCACAAAATACATGTCTCAAAACTAACTGAACAGGGTTAAATTATGTGCGGTTATATGCCATAAATTCAGTGCCACTGTGCTCGGTCGCAGTAAAGTGTGTGTCAATCATGTCAAATGAAGAGGCAGCAGATGCGTCACTTCACACAGACATTGTCTCTTCTTGTAGAAAGGCTTGAAATCACCTATTTGCCACCCTAATGGTTCTAAATAATGATGCACACAGCCTGGATTTAGAAAGCAGCAGAACATCACAGATATTTTTTTCTAGTTTAATTGGATTTAATGGCAAAAGAGCAGATAATGGAGTTCAGGTGGAAAAAGAAACATATGATAACGGTGAAAGTTATCGTCAGCATTTGATCCGTGGTGATTGTCTGCAAGGTTCAGGCCTGTCAGTAGTAAACTGCTCCCCTCAGCTATTCAGTTATGAGGACAACAATGGGCTGAGGCTATTTGTAGCCCCTGCATTCCCTCCACCGGCTGATTATGTGCAGGAAAGCTGCTCCAATTATCGTGCCTTTAATAATGTAACTCGTTCTTTCCTTTCTGTCTTTTTTAAAAAGCAAACAAACAAAAAAAAACACTCATCTGTGTTGTTTCCGTCGCAGTGTCTCTCTGAGGTTTAAGCTCACAGGCTTTCCCTCTTCCACAGTGATCCATGGACCCTGACAGGGTGACTGAGTTAATGTTTGAGTTAAATGATCAGGAGTTAGCATCAGGTTTAAAGGGAGGGTTCGTTCTGCTTGAGGATCCCGAGCGCGGCCAGTGGAAGCACGTGAGCGCGCCTCGCTGTAGGAAGTAACCCAATTATATTTTCACATGAAAGCCTTTGTGACAGTGATTCCCACTCGCTGAAACCTGGGAGAAGAGCGGGCCCCGCCCCTCATTTCCCCACCTTCTGGGCTCACTTGTCGCTGCAGTTCAGCGAGCCGAACCGGTGGACACGCACTCCTTCGAGGGATGTGGTGTCTCATCGCAGGTGGTAGGAAAAAAAATAAACCCACCATTGAGTGGCTTTCTTTTAAGGGACCGTTGTGTGATCACATGCGCTGTTAACGCTGCGTCGAGACCTCTGCTCGGCAGCTGCTCACATGTGGAAAAGCATACTTGAGTCGCAGAGGTGGCAGAGGGCGAAGAGAAGAAAGAGGAAGCGGGGGCTTGCCCGCATGCCTCGTGCCGGCATGCAGAAAGTAATGATGTAGCCGAGCTTCTCATGGAAATTGTAACTCAGGCTTTTTACTGTCTGGAAAAAAGCTCGCTCCTTGTGCGGATCGCTCTCCCCTCCAAGCCTAATTCGGGAGGAGGAGGAAAAATAATTGCCATATGTAATGTCAACCGCTGCTTTAGTGCGTCTTCTCTGACTTCTACCACATTTCATTTTATTAATATGATGATGAGATGGATGTTTGTGTTGTTTTTTGTGTTTCTTGGTGTTCCCAGGGATGTGTCGCCCTCTGGCTGGAGCTTGCATCAGCAGAAACGGGGTAAAATCGAGCTCAGCGAGCTGTGCTTTGTTTTCCATTACAGAGGGATGATCAACAGTGTGGCCTTATTGTCGTTTTCACACCAGTAGAACAGGAAGCGCTCTGACTGGGCAAACCCACTCCAGCACTTCTCTTGATTTGTATTAACGATGAAAGCTTCCAAGGGTCCTTCTTCACGGGACAGTCGGTGGATTGATTGAACGTGGCGCAGGTTGCTGCGAAACATTTCACACCATTGTTTGGTTTGGTTCACTTTCACACCGCTTGTTTGGAAGTGGACCAGAACTGCCGCGCAGTTACAACAGGCTCTCGTTTCAGTTGTGTTGGTGGAAAGGAAACGTTTGACCAGGAAAAGAGAAGGTGTGAGGAAGAGAGAGATGACTGATCGTTGATGGGTCGGGACTCTCTGGTCGGCTCTCGTTCGTTTGCGTCTCTAATGCACCTGGAGTCATTTGAATGCAAACCAAGACCAAAGTTTTCAGGTGCACCAGAGCTCAGATGTGCTTTCACACCGGAGCCGGAGCGCTCGCGCTCCCTGCCAGCATTTTGCAGTCAGCATACCACTGATGAGCACCAGAGATAACCGGAGCTCCCTCTGCCAAACAGCTGCAGTATGTAGCACCTGAGACGGAGGGGTGTCGCTCCGATGACCAGCTGTGGCCGGGTCTGGCCGAGTCATGTCGTCGCTCTGAGCGTGTTTTTCTAGTTGCTTTTTACAGGACTGTCAAGCTGATGTGACCTCTTAACGCGCTGCAGTGACTCATTTAACTTTCTACAGTAAGAGCGATTTCTACCCCAATATAGGCTGACCTGTTGCTAACCCTCTCTGTTAGCACCTGTCTTCTTTTGCATCATTATACGACCTCCGACCACCTCATCCACCCTTTTTCCCTTTTTGCTTGCAGCATTCTCAGTCTCATCGTTACGTGACGTCTCTGTGCTTTTTGTTGACACTGTAAGAAGTGTCTCAGCTGGTTTTTTTGGACGTGCCAGCCTTTCTGCATCATTATCTGTGTTCTTTTTCCATCTGGAGCAGTGCGTTCTGAAGCTGCCCGAAACTGATGCTCAAGTGGAAATTTTTGGAGCTTTGAGAAATGTGGCAGAAGTGCTCAACCATTTAGAGGGAGCGTGATTAGGAGCCGAGAAAAAAGGCTTTGTCGGAGGTCTCGTATCATCAGTCTCATATCAGCGAGCAGAGCCCGGATCCAGAGCAGAGTACACAGTATTTCGAGGTGCAAACAGAGAAACTATTGAATCGAAGGGGAATGGCTCCGATTTGAGGCTTCTTAATACCACCTTTCAAGTTCAGGAGATTTAGTGATGGATTGAAATGATGAAGAAAGTTTGCATCAAATAAGCTTTGCTTGGAACAATCAGTTTAAAGGACTGAGGAGTGCTTTTGTAGTGATTCCATCACATTTTGGTTTGTCAGCGTTGCAGCACGAGATAAGACTGGAGCCAGCGTGACACCAGCCAGGCTGCTTGGCGTCGCCGGGTCACCGCGGCAATGAACCAGCTTGTAGTTTCAGAATGTGACCTGGCAGAGGTCGGACTGTGAAGTATGTCGCTCAGTTCTGTCATGTGTGTCTCAGCTAAGATCCACATGCACTTGATATTTCAGCTGTATTGTTTTTTGTTAGGTCCCAATGCCTTTTCTCATTTGACCTCCTTATTTCATCATCGTTACAGAACTCTTCGAGAAAACAGTGAAGTAACTTTGTGGCATCTTGGCTTTGTTTACTTCCCCTACCTGGCTGTGTAGTCACGTTTCCCTGCAGAAGCAGACCTGCACTCCCAACTCCTTTTGTTTTTTCCTTTATTTGTTCAGCCATTGGACAGACCCGCCTTGTACCGCTGCAGCCCCCCCCCCACTTTCATCCCTTTCCGTCACTGTGCTAACCGCTTAGCGCTGATTGAAAATAAAGCTTACTCTGTGTCTCTGCACTGAAGGATAGACCCCCCCCCCCTGTCTGCCCCCCCCCTCTTTCCTTTCCTTCACTTTTTGTTGAGAACTTGTTTGGCCACATACCTAAAATAGCTCTCTGACGTGTACAGTCCTGTTAAGGAATGTTACTGTGGCTGTCCAGAGCTCACTGTGGCAGGAAGTTATGCAAACGTGCATTGCTGAGCACAGAGCCTTGTGATTAGGGTCCTGAAGGACTTGGTTCTTCAGCCCCCCCCCCTTCCCCCTCCCTCCCTCCCTCCCCGCCCCCCCACTGTAGGCTGGAGCTGGATACGCCATGGCCAACAAGGCCCCCTTTTTTCTCACAGCCTTTCACAGTCAGGCCTGTGTAAATACTCCCTCCTGACGTTTTCCGACCTTTTTCCGATGGCGGCTCTGCGCTTCAGCCCCAAACCCCCCCCCCCCCAGTCGGCGAATGTCTCGATTAGTTTTTGCAATACTGACTGATCGTGCGCCCACCTCCCCGTCCCCCCCCTGTCCTTGTACAACCCCCCCCCACCCCACCCCACCCCATCCTCCCCCAACCCCCTTCCCAGCTTCCAGCTGGCTTTTCCAGCCGGCCTTTGTAGGTTCCAGTCTCACAGACAGGTAATGCCCTGACCTCCACCGAGGCAGTGGAGTTCTAAGAGGATTCGTCCCCTTGCCTGTCTGAGCTGCTGATTCACCATGTGTCATCACTGCTTAGCTGCGAGATGCAAAAAGACATTTCCCATGACATTATTTGCAATACTGGAGCGACAGGATTCCTGTGATCACTTGTGGCCACATTGCTGATGTAAGCGAGTTGCTGCTTTCTCTTCGGCAACTCCAACCACTGGATTCGAACACGTGTCTTTGACCCTTTTTTGAGGAGACACACTGAGTGTTGGTTTCTTTCTTTTTTTTTTTTTTTTGTCAAAACAGTGGCGCTAAATGCTCACATTTAACATCTGGTCCACATCTGCCAGAGGGAGCGCGCAACGGTTCCGGGTGTTCAGGGGTTTGTGTGCGCGACTCGCCTCAGCCGCGCTGGATTATGGAAGATTAGATTAAAGCCGGCCAGTGGCACTTGTGCTCTTGGCGGCGTAGCGGCTACACATGTCTGCTGCTATTGGAATTCCTTTATTCTCGCTCACTTTGAACATGATACTGAAGCCTCCTGTAAACAACTGATGCAATTCAAGTTGTTTTATCGTAGATTTCTCCTAAAATTGCTTAAAAAGTGTTTGATTTTGGCATAACGGGTTGTGGAGGAATTTACCTGCCAAGCCATGTTGTTTCCCACATCCACAAAAGACACCGTGTCCCTTGGAGTAATGTAATGGTGCCAGAGAAACCAATTTGATAGGTAGGTGGTGGGTTTGTTCACAAATAACAGCACTTAATTCCTGCGTCCCTGTCCTGTCATAGACTAGAAATATGAGTAGTTCTTCATGCAAAGCGATCGCTGCAGAGGCCGGTCAATTCCAAAGCACTTCATTAACCTCTCAGTCTATCGATCCACTGTCTCGTGTCATCATTTCGAGCAGATTTAGAGGAGTGACTGTCTGTCAGGCAGAATTATGGTGGTTTTAATGATTGGCTCATCACTTGGGGTTGTCAGAGATGTGTGGGGGAGGAGAGGTGGTAAATGCTTTTAATGTTTGCTGAAGAAAAAACCAAGAGATGCTTTTTTTTTCCTCAATGCGATTCTGTGAAGCAGTGCATTTGTTTTTATTTGGGCAGATACCAAATTAGTGAAGCAGAGTAGATTGAGCTTCTAAGTGGCCCGACTCCTTCTGGTTCCATGAGGTCTGTAAATAGAAGCTTTCCTGATTCTTCCCCTTTTGGCAAGGCCGAGCCAAGAAGTTTCAAAAACTCTCTAAATCTTCACTTTCAATCTCCAAAGCCATCTTCATTTGGAACTGATCCAGCTGCGAGTGAGCAATGAGCTAAGCAGACCCCTGATAGATTGCCAGGTCATCACAATCATTCCCACGGGCAATTTGGAGTCAGCTATTGACCCACTGTGAATGTAGTTGGGTCCCAGGGGGGCTCGTAGAAATACCTACGCAGGCACAGGAAGAACATACAACCCTCACACAGGAAGGCCTCCACCCCAGGCCCATCAAAACACCCTCCTCTTGCTTTTGGAGCATACACACGGACAGTTGTCAGTATTAAGTGTGCCGTCAGCTGTAAGTGAATTAATGACCAAGAAAAACAGTGCAAATCTGTAGCAATTTATGTCGGTTTGTTTTGGAATAAAACTCAGATTTCATCGGGTTTTCCTTTGGGGAAAAATACAATTTAAGGAAAACAATGTCCTGCGTGTGCTGTTCAGCTTTTTGTCAGTGGTTGGTAAATAAATAAATACGAGACGCGTCCAAACTTTCGAGCCTCGCTCACATCCGTCGTGTCGTTCTGTGTTTGGAGCCTGACGACCTTTTCCCCTCTTCCTCCAGGACGGCTTGGACGCGCTGGTGTACGACCTCGACTTTCCCGCCCTGAGGAAAAACAAGAGCATCGACAACTTTCTGAACAGATGTAAGTAGCTGCCCCGCCCTCCCCGCCGCCTCCCCACTCCAGCGCTGCGTCTTTTTTTGCTGGAACCGTGTTCGCAGGCCCACGTCCACATACGGGGGAAGAACCCCAGGCTCAGAGAAGGGGGCCGTTTTTGGGTCACCGCCCCGATGCTGGCTTGGACACAATAGTTGTCTGCTGCTCGATGTCCCCAACAAAGGGGCTTTCATAAATGGCTGGTGACCCACATGATGCATATCAAGGTTGGCTTCTATTTTTTTTTTCCATAGCCACACTGAGCAACCCCCCACAACCCTCACTAGTTAACCAGATAACGTAAACCAACATAAATACTTCATGGAGATTTTGCACAGAATTGATGCTGATCTCACTGAAAATGTCCCGTTTCCCTCTGCTGTCGGGTTGCTTTCTGGATCACAGATGACCAGACACACACGTGCTGCTCATGATGAGTGATGGAGCGATCAAAGAGGCCTTTACTGACACAAACATTATCCAGATTTGGCAGAGTTTCTTTAATTCACAGCACCTGCATTTCGACCCACTTGACACTCTTCAGTTTAAACTGGCGGTGTCAGGGGTTTACATGAGTTCTCATCAGTAAACTTGCAGCATCGACTTGTGGGGTTGAGCAGAACTGGAGCTCTGTGTTTGAGAAAGACACCGACGGTCAAGTCTCGGTGTGTGTTCATGAAGACTTGCACCGTGGAAGTGCGTTAAAACCCTGAAGCCTCCTTTTCATTCAGTTGATGCAACAGATTCACAGAATGACTGTGAAGGTCTCAAAGTGTGAACCACTTCACCCTGTCGGACCAATTTGATTCATTTGATTTTAGTCTTTTTTAAATGTTGCTCTATTTTATTGCAATTTATTAACAGATTAGGTGGGAAAAAACAAAATATTTGAAATTATTGCAAAAAAATGCTGCTGCTATGAAAAATGAAGTTTAAAAAAATGTAGTGAGTTGTTAATTTTTCCACCCAGCGCAGAAGCAGGTTGACTGTGAGTTATGAGCTATATGACGCTATAGCAACAACCTAAATCCAGTGTTTCCTATTTGAATATCAGCCCAAGCTACTCCAAACCCCTCGGGCTAAACCTGCCATTAGGCATCTTCTCAGTTCCTCATGGACTTTTGTGTGGGCCAGTGACCGACATGGACTAATGGACTGGCCGTCTACTGAGACGCTGGTGCTCGCTGGGACGCTCCGCCTGGAGGCTTCCTTCACTTGCATCTCTTCTTTGTAGTTTGCGCTCTGCACCACTATCGACTCAACCGATTGCTGGCGCTGCATGTATGGTGCCACCCTCTGAAAATAGTCCTCAAACAAACCCAGCTCCACTCTCACAGGACGCTCTGTGTGAGAGCAACACAAAAACACACGTGTCCCACTTGGAAACATGTTCTTTATGTGTTCATGCTCGTCTGTGGTCCTGATCACACGTGCAAATGACTCGCATGCAAATGACAAATGTTCCAACTGTGAAACCTTGTAAATGAGCCTTTTATTCTTTTGTTTATTCAATTGTCTTTTGTTCATTTGAACTTTTTGGCCCTCATGAGTTTGTTTGCCAACAAACGTGAGGATTTTCCCAGCTTGCAATTTAAAGTTTTTACACTGCTTTAACACCAACTTCTGTCTCTTTAAAGTCAGTCTCAGTTGTGCTAATTTCACTGTGCAGTGTGGGTGTGTGTCAAATGTTTGGCCCCCAGCATCGGTTGTGATGTTTCTCTTCAGCGTGCTGCGGTTCACTGTTCAACATTTGCCTCTCTCTCCCCGACAGACAAAGAAACTATTAGTAAAATTCGGGATCTGCGGATGAAAGCAGAGGACTATGAGGTGGTCAAAGTCATCGGGAGAGGCGCTTTTGGAGAGGTGCAGTTGGTAAGCATCGCATCGAAGCCGCGCAGCCGGCAGGGACCGCCTGCATCGATGCTCGGAAACTACAGGTGTTGTGGCAAAGTGTCTGCGACTAAGTTCAGATGGTTGTTTTCAGGTAAGACACAAAGCCACCTGCAAAGTGTACGCCATGAAGCTGCTGAGCAAGTTCGAGATGATCAAGAGGTCGGACTCTGCTTTTTTCTGGGAGGAGAGGGACATCATGGCCTTTGCTGACAGTGCTTGGGTGGTGCAGGTGAACCCCCCCACCACTACCACCACCACCACCACCACACACACACACACACACAGACAATGACCTCGTTTCTCATTGAGTCAGCTCATCTGTTGCTTCCGACGTCTCCCCTCCCTCTCGTCATTTCAGCTCTTTTTCGCCTTCCAAGACGACCGCTACCTCTACATGGTGATGGAGTACATGCCCGGTGGCGACTTGGTGAACTTGATGAGTAACTACGACGTCCCAGAGAAGTGGGCCCGCTTTTACACGGCGGAGGTGGTGCTGGCTCTGGACGGGATCCACTCCATGGGATTCATTCACAGGTTGCCAGATCTGCCCGGATCATTTTGTTCCCTCGTTTTCACGTTTGAGTTTTTTTTTTAATGTTGCACTGTGATGAATGAGGAAATAGATTGAAAAGGTGGCGTTGGATCAGGTTGAGTCACATTATTGCACCCCTGGTCTTGACTGCTGTGCTTTTGGCGGCTCTGTTTATTTGTGTAAGGCATTTTATTGGTGGATATGTGCTCTGATGTCTGGATGTCGTCTCCGTAGGGACGTGAAGCCTGACAACATGTTGCTAGACAAAGCAGGCCACTTAAAACTTGCCGATTTTGGGACCTGCATGAAAATGAACAAGGTAGTCGCATCCTCCGTTTCCTTCGACACCGTCTGTCAGCCCTTCAGTGACGGAGGAGTGACGTCTGACTCTTTCTCAGGACGGTATGGTACGATGCGACACAGCGGTGGGAACGCCCGACTACATTTCGCCAGAGGTACTGAAGTCTCAAGGAGGAGACGGCTACTACGGCAGAGAGTGCGACTGGTGGTCGGTGGGAGTGTTCCTGTACGAGATGCTCGTCGGTGAGTGTCGCCTCAAACGTGCGCGAGTTGAAACCAACCTTCCCGCGTGAACTAACCCGTCGCGTGGGACGCAGGCGACACTCCGTTCTACGCCGACTCGCTGGTGGGGACCTACAGCAAAATCATGAACCACAAGAACGCCCTGACCTTCCCCGACGACAGCGACATCTCCAACGACGCCAAGAACCTCATCTGTGCTTTCCTGACTGACAGGTGAGATAACGCGGGCAGGCTGTGAAGAGGCCTCTTTATCTGCGAGCTGTTTCCTTGTTTAGACCACTGGCCATTTTCAGGAGCGCTGGACATCAGGCGGAAAGAATCTGCCATCGCCCCCAGAGCAAATATATAAATGGCAACATGTCAAACATGAGTAAAATCAGTCATTCACAGGTTTTCTGCAGGTGTGAGGAGGTGGAAAGTTCCTGTAAAAGAACAAAGTTTGAAGAGAAAGAGGATTTTTTTTGTGCTTGTCAACAGTAATCATTTGTTTGTCTGCTGTGTAGCAACACCTTGACAGAATTGCTCATGTCCTCCTGACCACCCCCCTCCACCCCCCTCCACCCCAACAGGGAGGTTCGACTCGGCCGCAACGGCGTGGACGAAATCAAAAGGCATCCGTTCTTCAAGAACGACCAGTGGACGTGGGAGAACATCAGAGAGAGTAAGAGCATTTTGAATGGTGACGGTTGCTGCTTACTGGTTGCAGGAGCCCCCCTCTCGCCCCCCCTTTCTTTCAGTTGGTCCCGTCTGCTGGCCGCTCCTGCAGGCGCGCAGCCACTGATCGTGTTTTCCATTTGACCTACTGCGGACAGTCGCAGGAAATTCTTGTCGACGAGCCATTCATTCGGCATCCTCTCCAAGACTGAACGTGATTCCTGCCCAGTGTAATAATTGGCTGCGGGTTTTTTTTTTTCTTTTTTCCAGGCCAACAATGGGGGAGGGGGGGTGGGCGATGGGGGGGTCTGTAGCGGCACAGAGAGACGGATTAGAGGAGTTGGGTTAAATCCAGTAGCTCCACTCGCTTCTCACGTCTTTTTATTTAATACTTGATTTGGCTGAAGCTGTGAGTCGAGTGTGGTTTCACAGGCAGCTCAGCCCCCGCGAGCTGCCTGCTTTTCCTCCTCTGAGGGGGGCTTAGAAACGGAGCCGCAATCCAGAGTTGATCTGGATTGCGGCTCTCACATCAGTTACAATTTTCACTTCAGTCTCTGGCGCCGATGACATGTAAAATAATGTTCATTTTAAAAGCCAATCAGCTCCGAATCAAAGATTTTAGCATGTGTGTGTCTCCATCAAACCAGTGATTATGCTGCCGCTTATAAAGCACACCTGTAAGTGGTCTTTGTAGCCAGTGCGAACCGAGTGGACACAGCCAACGAGCAGGGAGGTGAAGGCCTGCGATTGGATGGAACAGAGACCTGAAGACCTGATGCTGTGCTCACTAGATTTGATGCTCCACGTGCCCTGTACTCACCCTCTTTATGCGTTGCTCCTCTTACATTCTACTTGGAATTCATCAATGCACCCCCCCCCCCTTGTGTGCCACATGCAGCGGCCGCCCCTGTGGTGCCTGAGCTGAGCAGCGACGTCGACACGAGCAACTTCGACGACATCGAGGAGGACCGGGGGGAGGAGGAGACCTTCCCCATACCAAAGGCCTTCGTAGGCAACCAGCTTCCCTTTGTAGGCTTCACCTACTACAGCAGCCAACAGTGAGTCTCCCACACTGAGTGGACATCATTGTTTACAGGGAGAACACGCAGTTGTTGGTTGGGTTCGCGCACAACTTTGCTTCTCTGCTTCTTATTTTTGAGTTTGTGATTCAGAGCTGCAGTCAAAGTGTTGTTGTTTTCCAGCCTTGTGCGCAGCGCCGCCTCCACCAAGACCAGCGACAAGCGCAGCAGCTCAACGAAGGAAGACAAAAGTCACGTGAGTAGAAGCAGAACAAGGTGTTGGAGATGTCGCTCGTCTCCGTCCCGTCTGATTGAGTGGAACCATCTGATGTGCGCTGCAGCTGGAGAACCTGCAGAAACGCATCTACCAGCTGGAGGAGCAGCTTCACAGTGAGATGCAGCTGAAGGATGAGCTGGAGCAGAAATGCAGGTATGCTTCAGAGAGAGCTCGCAGCCTTACAACCAGCTCATGATGACACAGACTCACTCAGTCAGGGCCGGCACTCCTGAGCTCTCAGTGATGTGAGCAGTCACCATCAGTGTCTCACGTCTGCGGGTTGTACTGAGTGACTCTCATTCATAGAGCTCTGGGTCTTTTCTTGTCTTTTGCAGGACGTCCAACACCAAGATCGAAAAGATCATGAAAGAACTGGATGAAGAGGTGAAAAGCCTTTTTTTCCCCCTCTCTCTCTCTCTGTCGACTGTTAAAGAAATTAAACCGAGGCCAAAAAAAACCAGGGCGGCTGTTGAACGTCAGTGGTTAGATTGCGGCTGGGTTCGTTCCACATCACAGCTGCTGTTTGTCGCCGCAGGCCAACCTAAGGAAAAGCGCCGAGGGCAGCATGTCCCTGCTGGAGAAGGACAAGATGATGCTGCAGCACCGATTCACCGAGTACCAAAGAAAAGCCGACCAGGAGGCGGAGAAGAGACGCAATCTGGAGAACGAGGGTGAGCGTAACGAAGTGCTGCTGAGGCGCGATTTAACCACTGCAATTAAAGTGTAATAGCAGAGCGAGGGTACTGGTGTCGTGAGTGTGGGAGCACAGCTGTTGAATCCTGACGAGTTGTGGGTTCTGGATTGGGTGCTATCCTGGTTACAGCGTTAACATTCTTCTGACTGCAATTTTAATTTGCATTCTAAATCCATGTGGATGATTCAGCTGCTCAGGGTTTGAGCACAGTAGCCGGGAAAGGTCACAAAGGTCACAGCAGCCACACGAACGCAACACAATAAGAAAAGTCCGCGGCACGAACCCACAGACTTGAGTTGTTGTGGTATCTCTCCTCTGAAGCAGTCCGTTCACTACTCAGCTCCACTCATCTGTTGTGCTCATTCATTTTCATTTTAAGTTTTTTGTATTTTTGTTTGTTTGTGGCTTTTTTTATTTGTGTTGCAGTGTTTGTGTTTGTGCTTGCGTGGTTGGTCGTCTTGTCATTTTGGTTTGTTGTGGCTTGTATTTGTTTAGTTGCTTTTTAGTTTGTCTTGTGGCTTTCCTATTGGTTGTGGGGTGTCGTCTGTATTTGTGTCACAGTGTGAGGCAGTCGTGTCACTGCAGCTTCTGTACTTGAGTTGCTGCTTGGGATTTAGCTTTTGCGCTAAAGTGAGTCGTCGTGACCCAGAGTGTCTTTCTGGTCGATAAGAGTGACTCGTCAAAATCTATGATGGCGCATAAAGATTCCAAACCTCCATTTGTCAAGAATGGCACAGTCCAACTACATCTGAATCTACGTACATACACGAGACTTCATCTGATGGATCCTTTTCTTTCTCCTTTGCTCAGCATCGACTTTAAGGGAGCAGCTGGAAGACATGAAGAAAATCAGCCAGAACTCGCAGGCCTCAAACGACAAGATCGCCCAGCTGCAGAGTCAGGTACGCCACAGGCAGACGCTCCGACAGACACACCGCCAGGAGCCAGCCGAGGAGTCGGTGTCCGTAACCTCGCGCCGCTCTCCTCCTTTCAGCTGGAGGAGGCCAACGACCTGCTGCGAGCCGAGTCGGACACGGCCGCGCGGCTGCGCAAGAGCCACACGGAGATGTCCAAGTCCATGAGCCACCTGGAGAACCTGAACCGCGACCTGCAGGAGAGGAGCCGCGCGGCCGACGCCGAGAAGGCTCAGCTGGAGAAGGAGCTGGTGCACCTGCAGAGCAGCCTGGACTCGGAGCGCAGGAACTACAGCCAGGGCTCGGAGGAAATCAGGGAGCTGCAGGGTGAGTCGTTGAGCTCATGGCGCGCGTGTGTTTGTTTTTGAGGAGTTGTTAAAGCCATTCTGACTCTTCCTCTCCATCTTGTTTGTCTCAGCGAGGATGGCTGGAGTGCAGGAGGACAACAAAAACTTGAAGCTCAACCTCACCAAGGTGGAGACGGAGCGCAAGCAGTCGCAGGAGAGGAGCAATAACCTGGAGAAGGTACCGTCAGCAGACCACCGGTCATTCCCCCACAAAAAGCGAGACCGCCAGTGTCGATGCTGTCCGTCGCTGTGCTGGTCTGTGTCCTTGTTTTGTTGCTTCATGCGTTTTTGCACGTCCTGGCAGGAAAAGAACAACCTGGAGATCGACCTGAACTACAAGCTGAAGACCCTGCAGCAGCGGCTGGAGCAGGAGCAGACGGAGCACAGGGTGACGCGGGCACAGCTCACCGACAAATACGAGTCCATCGAAGAAGCCAAGTCGGCCGCAATGACTGGTATGCCAGCGCTGTGTCGGAGCTTGCCCTCCCCCCCCCTCATTTCCCTACAACAGGCAACTCGCTCCGTTACAAGCAGTGGCACCGTTCACTTTCTCAAGTTTCCTGATTGGCGATCACCACCGGTGCTTTTTCGGGGTGTAAGGAATTCTAAACGTGTGAGCATGTCGGGACGGATCCTAGTGGCAAATTAAAGCTGCGTCGACGAGTGGCTTTTCAAAGAAATGCAATAAAAAGAGGCTCCGCTGGGGAGATCAGTTCAGTTTTTTATCAGCGCATTTGCCAACATCGAACCGATGCTGATGGGAGAAGAAAAACTGTTTCTTTATTTGGAAAAAAAATCCTTTAATCTTCACGTTTTTTAAGTTTCTTGTGTTCCAGTTGTTCTTTTTATTGCAAAGAGGAGTCACCGATGCTCTCGCTGTCCTCCTCCAGCTGTCCAGCAGAAGATGTCGGAGGAGAACGGAGCGCGGATGAGAGCCGAGAGTCGGGTGGTGGAAGTGGAGAAGCAGTGCTCCATGTTGGAGTTCGACCTCAAGCAGTCCGTGCAGAAGATGGAGCAGCTGATGAAGCAGAAGGAAAGGCTGGAAGACGCGGTGAGCTCGCCGGGCGGGGGGGGGGGGGGGGGGGGGGGGGGGGGGGGGGGGGGGGGGGGGGGGGGGGGGGGGGGGGGGGGGGGG
>JAUESF010000041.1:913806-933981 GCA_032274765.1 Malacoctenus tetranemus
ATGTTTTTTTCCAACTGTTTTAATTAAAGTCCCTTGTTAGATAATTACAAGATTTTTCGAGACGCGCTCGCACAAAAACGACTTTCCTGAATTCAGCAACACTGCTTCACTTGCGATGTTGTTTCACACCGGAGTGCTGCTGCCTGTTTTTGTCCTGACATCGTCGTCCAGGGTTTCCAAGTGCTGAATTGCAACATTGTGACACACTGGAACATTACAGCCTGTTTTTTCAAGGGAAGTGATGTTAAATTAGGTTGCAGCCTGAAACGCAGCCTCATATTATTGTTTTTACAGCATGTACAAGTTAAAGAACATTTCAATGGCCACAAATCTTACAGTTTAATGTTCTTATTTATACTCAAAAAGAGTGAAAACTGTACTTAAACCTGCATTATTTTTGTCTATCTTGCGATTTTTGATTAACTTGAACACCACGACCCAATGTTCTTCTCAGGATGTCACTTTAAAAAAGGGAATCTGAGCATTGAGGCAACTGGGAAGCAGCATCACTTTGGCCGATTAACACTGAAACATCAAGCGATGTTTGTGATGTCGCGAAAAGAAGAAATGCGAAACCTGCTCAGCCTCCAAAGTGCACGTTGGCTGTCAGCAGACGCTCTGATGCTTGTTTCCAATCAGATGCTTATCTGCAGTTCAGATCAGCTGAGGAACCGAACGTTTGGAGGATTTAAAGACCTGTAAGGTTGAATTTGCCCGGATGAGCAGCCGCAGGAAACGCTTCATCAAAACAATAATCTTGTGATGAGGTACGAGGGCGCAACAGTCTCACCAAATCAAACAAGCGAGCTCCCAGAACGGGGCTTCTCTCCACGCGCTGGGACTGAAACACCTCGATGCAGCCGGAGTATGAGAGACATTTGTTATTCCGCTTCTCTTCGTGCAGCTGCTTCGTGAAGCGAGCGGAGCCCTTCTGCGATAAAGTTAATGAATACAGTGCATTATGCACAACCTGAGGCAACGTGACTGCATCTGGGTGCAAATATTCACTCAACAGAGCCGTCACCGTCTTCATCGCTCTCAACGCGCTCGTGCGCGTGTGTGAGCTTCCAGTCAGCGATCGTTCCCAAATGCCTCAGTTGTCCTTGGCCAGGTAACCCATGTGTGTGTTGGTGATGAAGTCACAGGTGGGGATGCTGCTGACCGCCTGGTGGATGTTCATGGCCGTGATCTCCCTCGGCGCCCTGGAAACAAAACAGGGAAAGGTCTATTAAACACCACAAAGACCGGAGTGGCTCTCTGTTAATGATCAGCAGTGTGTTTAATGTGAGTCGATGTCGTCAGAGGTCTGATAACCCAGCTTTGTGCCACAATGTCTATGGAAGACAGGAAGGATCAGAGCCCTCTGAGAAAAACCACTGACTTCACACACTTGTTTGTGCCTCGTGCTTGTTTCTGATCTCTGATACCAACTTATTCTATTTCATTACTTTAGCTCACATAACTATTTATTTCAGATTTTTTTCCACTTACTCACAATTGCTTGTTTGTAAAAGCATAATTTAAACTTTGTTTTTAAACTTCCCCTTTAATAAAGGTAGATTAGTAATAATATATGTGGAAAAATTATAATAAAAACAATAGTAATAATTGATGATCAAAATCATTACTGAAATTAATAAATTAAATGTGGTTTTATGAAAAACTGAATACAAATGTAACTATATTTAATGTTACATTGAATTTATTTCAATTTTTTCCTGCAAATAAACATGAATGGAAACATCTTCCTGTGTAAAATGTTGGGTTAATTGTAATGACGTAATAAATTAAGATTCAATGTTTCCAACAGGCTTAGGACAACCGGACAATGGGAGGCCGAACAAGCTGTGGATATAATTAATGAAGTGAAAAATGGAGCACTAAGCAGGTTGCATGTTAGAGAGGAAGGCAGGGAAAAAAGCTGACCTGTTCGGAGGGGATTTGGCGTAGGCCCCAGCGAGAGCTTCTCTCAGGACGTCACTGGCAAACTGTTCTGTAGCCTGCAGTGGAGAAACACACACACACACGCGGACACACACAAAACCGTCATTAGTCACAAAGAAAGGCCCCCCTCTCCCTCCCGCCCTCCTCCTCCTCCTCCACCCACAGCACAAGGTGAACCACGCAGTCCTCGCACATGTAGTATATTCATCACTCCAGTCAAGTCAAGGCTACGCTGAGGTGGGGACGAGTTCATGTGTGAATTTGATGACGAAAACTTTAGTCACGCTTCGCCTGAGTGGTCACCGACCTTCAGGATCATGGCTTCCACCACGGGGGCGAACACGTTCTTCTCCACCTCCACCGGCTGGAAGGTCACGCCGATCTGGAGCGCAACGAAGACGCCGTCAGACAAACATCGAAAAAGAAAGCAAGTCAAAAGAAACCGGAGCTGTTTCTTGAAAACATGAGAACATGAACAAATCTTTCCTAATTTTAACACAAGCCAGACTGTAATGTCAGTATCTATTGTGTGTTTCTGACCTGCTGAGCTGTGTCACCGACAAACTGAGCCGACACGCAGGGTCCCAGGAAGAACTTGGGGTCCACGTCGGACTCTTGCTCCTCCTCCTTCACCTTCAGCTTCTGACAGGGCGGCGTCACCGTGACGATGTCGACGATCTCGTCGTCCGCCTCGTCCGGCTCGGTCTTCAGCAGCGCCTGCATCTGCTCCAGCCGCAGCACCAGCTCGTCGCAGCTGCTCAGGGTGGACGGGCACTCTGCAGACCGGCACACGCGCACATTTAACACCTCGTTTCACAGGCAGCAGAGCAGAAGCTGCTTCACCACCAGAATACAGATTCCTCCTTTTTCATGTACGACGGAGAGACTAATTCTGATTGGCTCAGGACCTTACAACTGCTCAGAGTGTGTCAGAAACGATTACGCGTTATGAATATTTCAGAGGACGATTTTGGGGAAGTTATGTGGCAGAACTTCAAGTTTAACATGATTCTATTCAGATGTCTTCAGTCCACTAAAGCCACTGATGACTCTATCTGGCTGTAGGGACAGCTAGTAATACAGCCAAAGCGGCAAAGGCTTCATCCACACGAGACTGTGGAGTGAATATGCCAGGCCTCTAGGTGGTGCTCCACCTCGCCTTAAAGCATAGAAGAAGACAGGAGGAGGCTCGTTTTAGCGTTTTCAGCCTCTGCCACCACTCCCACTGTGCAGCTCACTCTGCCTGACCAACACGCAGATAGGGGGCGCTACAGGAGATACAGCCACTCATGAAGGTTTCTGCAAGTTTAAGCAATAACACAATTGTGCATTATAAACACGGCATTCATATCATCGTGTAATGCCGATGTTCTGTGTCAGTCTCAGATTAATTATCTGCTCGTTTTCTCGGCTCAGTATTCTGATTGTTGTGCCAGACGGAGGGAAGGGCTGCAAACACAAATGATGATGATGTCTGGCTCAGGCGAGTGTGTGACTCACTGAGGCGAGCAGCTTCGTCTCTCACTCGTTTTTAGAGACAAAAGATGGAAAATAATGAGAGCCGGGCGTTTATGAACCGACGCAGCCGAAACCAAAATACACTGAAGCTGCACACTGACCACCATCACACACACACTCAACTGCTCCGCAAACACAGGACTGGATCAACTGGTATCTGCAGAAGCAGAACACCCACACATGCAACACAGAGGAGGAGATATCGATCCACTGCTGAGGAGACAAAAGACGATGAATTTTCCCAAAAAAGGAGCCAGTGAGTGGGGGTTTTTTTTCCACACAGTGAAACTCACCGGGCTCGTTGTCAATCTGTGTGAGGATGTCCTCGATGGACTCGCCGTCGCTCTTGTTCTGGGGCTCGGGGTCGGGGGGCGTGTAGCCCCTCTGCCGACACCACTGCACCACTTCCCTGGTTTTGGGTGGCGTGAGGGCCTGCAGGCGGGGCGAGCGGTCCAGCACGTCCTGGACCAGCCGCTTCACTGCCACCGCTCGCTGGAGCTGCACAGAGACGCAATCCAGTGAACAACACGCACTCAAAGCTGGGAAACCCTGAACATAACCATTTGTGGTAACACTGTCTGAACGCAGCCCAGAATTCCAACATTTGTCCGCAGTGTCACTGCTTTCACAGTTTATCTGTCCCCGTCCTCACAGCGGGTAATGATGGGCTCTGAGTCTCCTGTCCTCCGAGTAAATTAGCGACCTGGAGATATAAATATCCACGTCTGGGCTCGTTGGAGATCCTTTTATAGCCGTTAAAAAGAGAACAGACTGCGAAGGCATGGCGCTGTACGAGCTATTGATGAACCCATTAGGAGGAGATGACGGGCAGAGAGATACACGGCTGACCCGACGGAAAGCAGCGACGCCAGCAGAAAACGCTCAGCGAGCGGAGGCGCGGCGCGAAGACGGATTACGCGGCCAAACTGCAAACACGGCAAATAACGGCCGACATCACGGGCGCCCTCAGCCTCGAACCCGGAGACTGTGGCCGCCGGCCCTCTCACACGCAGGTGAATTAAACCTTCCTCCGTCGGGAGGTGCTTCCTCATCCACAGCAGGTAAACGTGCTACACACAGCTGCTCTACTGTCACTTTTGAGAGGATAACTTGACAGCTCAGGCAAAAAAAACTACAGATACATTTGACAGAGAAAAACACTGTGAAAACGGTGATTTTTTTCTTTCACTTTTTGGAGGAAAGAAAACATTTCTACTGTCTTTTCAGCAGTCGGGCTGCTTCATGCTTTATCATCACTGACAGGTGTTGTTTGTAGGAAAGAGAGGGGCCTAAACCCCCCCCCTCTGCTCTTTCTTTTTATGCAAAATGATTTTCACAACAGTGAAAAACTGCACGATTCTCTTCAATAATTAAAAAACGCAACTTTACTCGAGTTTCAAACATCCTGTTGGTCGTTGATTTCATCACAAATGGCCCCTTTGTACACGAGTGAATAAGTTAGGGTGTCTTAAAACATTTAAAACATGTTTTAAAACATCAAACAGTGCAAACACCTCACCTCTGACGCCCGGCGTTTGCCGATGTTCCAGGAGTAATACTGTTCAGTTGAAGAGGCACAAAACGGATGGGAGTCTTCAGCTGTACAAAGACAGGCGACAAAATCATCAACTCTGAAACATTTCAGACTGTTTGAATATTTGTGGTTTGAGACTAATGGACTTACTCTTCTCAGGCACAATGAGAGGGAACTTCTTCACCACAGCCGTCAGCAGCTGCATCATTGTTTCTATGTGCTCGGTGCTGACGGGAGGGAGAGGCAACAACAGCTGTCAGGTTTGACAAAAGTTTGCTCAAAAACACCCGGTTAATATGGCTGCTTGCTTCACTAACAACAACTCCATTTACAGGTTGGAAGAAACGAGTCAGAGGAACTAAAATGAAGTGGTCATCAACATGTATAAACACAGCTACAGTTTTTCGGACCATTTGAAACTCGCTGTCCTTCTAAAAACCTGACAAAAAGCCGGTGAGACGGTGACACGAGCGCTACGAGTGAGCCCTGTCCTTACTTAATGAGGTCGTGCGTGGCGTTATCTGCCCCTTGTTCTTGCTTGACGGTGGTAGCAGCGGAGGGCACGTGAACAGAAGAGGCGGTGGGGGCATTCACCGGGGGGGATGGACCAGCTGTGACAGCTGTGCTCGCACCTGGCTCTGTCTTCACTGTGGCAGCAGAGAGAAATGGGGGGGTGTCATTTATTCAGCACATATATGATTAGTTTAATTGAGAAAGAAAATTATGACAGAAAATCTGATGTTTTCTCTATTTTTAAACTGAAACATAAAAACACAGTTGAATGACAAAATAGTAAAAACATCTAAACTGTCAAACATTTTGGTTTTATGAGATGATGCGTTCGGGGTTTTACTTTGTTGGAAAATGAAGGAACATGGGAAGAATAAAGGATGGGAATGAGAGGGTGGGTGGGTGGGTGGCGTGAGGATGGACCCCTCTCACCTTGTGCCAGAGGCAGGGTGAGGGAGGGGGAGGCCTGGCTGACAGGACCCGGGGAGGCTCCAGAGGCTCCAGGGGTGGTGGTGGTGGAGGTGGTGGTGGTGGTGGTGGTGGAAGGAACACCGGAGACTGGGCCTTTAGAAACTAACGCACACACACAGAATATGCACTCGTATGGATCAATGGCCCATTAGGTAAAAAGGCTTAGCAGTTAGATGAAAGATGAGAGGAGGAGGAGGGAGGAGGAGGAAGTGGAGGAAGATGGGCTTTCCAGGAAGAAAACAATACATAGGACGTATCCGGGTTTGATGAATTATTCTGTAGCTGTGCTGTTGCGGCGTGAGTTAGTTATACCGAAACCGAGCGACAACATGTTTCATGTTGAAGTGGGCGACTGTGGACAGGAAGGATCGCTTCAGCAGATTATATCAAACAGGAAACTGCCAACTCCTCTTTAATATCTGTCATATTTTGGCCATTTTTTGACTCCCCTCTGTGGATTATCGGGGGATAATTACAAGAGATTAGAGGCATTTCTCCAAGAACGCCATTAAAAACTCAGGAGCTTGGCCAATATTTTGATACTCACTTGAATTGTGTATGTTTTATGTGGCAAAAAAGTAATCTGAAACACTCATAACTTATGAAAATTGTATTGTTCCATTCACAATTAAAAACTAGATTGAAAACACCATTTTTAAAAGGAGAAAGACACATTTTTTTAATCATTCTTGGTCATTTCTGGCACCTTACCTTTACTAACAGGCATGAATATGGTCTGCAGCCCACCGGAGCCCGTGCCGACGCCCAGCTGCTTGAGCTGATTTGCAGGAATGGTGAGGACAGTCTGCTGAGAGCTGGACCCTCCCGAGTGGATCTTCAGCATACCTGAACGAGACACAGTGCGAGGAGTCGTGACGAGGTCGCACGAGGTCGCACGTGTGTTTTAATCGTCCTGCAACCCAATCAAAAGCAGCTGCTTCATGCTGGGTCTTGTTTGCACCCACCTGACAGAGAGGCACCAGTCTTCCCTCCCCCGGCGGCGACCCCGCTGACGAGCGACCCCGCGCTGACCAACGACGTGCCGCTGCTTTTGGGCACGCCCACCACCGCCCCCACGCCGGCGCCCTTGGACATGCTGACGACGGGCACGTTGGTGACGCCTTTTGCGACCGTCACGACTGAGCCCGTCGAACCCACCGCGCTCTTCGTCATGGCGGCCGAGCTGCCTGCACCTTTGACCAGGGAGGCGACCGCCGCCTTCGACAGGCTGCCGCCGCCACTCGCAGCGGCACTGGCGTTCTTCGCCGCGCTTATCACTGCCGCTTGGTTGGCTGCGACCAGCAGTGAGTGGTGCTGGGAGGAGGACTTCCCACCTCCATCAGTAGCCTGCAAGGACACAGAAAACACAACAACCAAATGAAAGTAAAATTAGTAAAATCAGTTTGGTTAAATGCGGTCGCATTTGTCAAATTGACGTGTTTGTTTTTCACGAAGTCGCTGTGTCATGTGACATCACTCTGGCCAATGAGCCATCAATGATGTCATATTTTTGGTTCGGCCCAGTTCACTTGGAACGCTGGTCTTAATGGTACTAAAAAGGTTCCTGGTAGATGGCACTATTACTAAATAGAACACACTAAAAACCAAGAAGAGTCCAGCCAAGCAGGGGCCAGTGGAAAAGCTCCAATCGTACTACTTTATGACCTCCTACGCTGCACCCCCTCTAGTGGACAAAACAGGCACAACAGTCACTTTTACTGAGAAATTCCAGTTAAACTTTAATCATTTGATTTGCCTCGTGTGGACGAGGTTCAGGCTGCAGGCCTTTTTTGCCTGCAGCAACATGTTACACTGACGAGACCTTTATATGCTAGTGACTTTATTTACTGATGCACGTCAGTGTTTGGAAATCATCTTTCGATGAGCTTGGGCCGCCTCTCTTTCATTCTGCTGCTGTTTGTTTTCCAGAGCTCGTTGCCAGAGCTCGCTGAGCTGCTCAGGTCACTGATTTTATGGAATCCACAAAGACAAAAGAGTCGATTTCTCTCGCTGATCGTCCTCATAAAGCAGCAGCTAACGCTTTTCCATGGACACCTCCTGAATGTTTATCTAGCTTGTATTCTTCACACGCGTTTTTGAGTTTCGGAGCTTCTATGAAGTCTCTTTTTTTTTCTTCCTTCCTTCATTTTTCAAGTTAGTGAAGCCTGACCACTAAAGCTGTAATCGCTCCAACCCGGAGCGCCGCTGCTGATGGACTGCTGAAGGCTCTGCACCTAAACGCTCTGCTGCTACATCAAATACATCACGGACACTGCTGCTGCAGCTGCACACTCTGGATCCCTCCTGCATGCTGTGTATTCCCAGTGCAATGGCAACTGCTCCATTTGCATCCATCCCTCTTGTACAAATATGCAAAATAAATGCATAAACTGGGAATGACCCCGTGCTAAAACATCTTCAGGACTTCTTTGAATAAATCTGCAGCATTGCAAGCTGCAGCACATCCTAACCACAAAAAACACTGTTCATTGTAATTGAAGAAATGAGAATTATGGAAATTCTTATTGTTGAGGAATTAGATAACAGAAAAAAAGCTTTGAAAACTGATGAAATAAAAGAATTTCCATGTCAAAAATAGTCATTTTGGCAGTTTTAAAGAACTTTAGAGAGCTGTCACTTGGACTAAAGACGTTAAATTTGAGGGTCGTGCAACTGGCCTGTTGTTGGCTGGCGGCTGCAGCAGAGCTGGTGGAGCCGGGGGTGGAGCTGGCGGCGGTGATGACTCCGCCTGTCATCCTCAGCGTGGTGGTGCCCGGCTTGGACAAGTGTCCCGCGCCGGCCGCCGTAACCGTCTTCACAGAGCCGTCAGACAGCTTCACCTGCGCGCCCTGGGAGCCGCCCACCACCTGTCAGTCACAGAAAAGGAGCAACAAAACACCTTCAGCAACGGCAGAACAAAATATTAGGTGTCAATAAATATTGCTGTGAAACACATCAGTTTGCTCTGTCAGTGCCAAGTCCCTGATTCTTCACTCGTCACGTCCACACGTATTTCACTGCCAGAGACAGAATTTAACAGGAAATCTGCTTCCTTCACATGTTCGGTTTGTAAACTCTTGACTCCAGAATAACATCGATAAGGTGAGACGACAAGAGAAATCAGATCTTCGATAAGAAGACAAATCAGGGCTGTCAGAGTTGGATACCGTCAACTGAAACCTTGAAGTACTAATCTCATGAAACTCTCACACCTTGAAGATGAGCCAGTGAATATCAGCAGCTTTAAGTTGGACTGACACATTGTAGATGTTACTGATGAGTTTCCCATAACTGACCTGAGCCAAGATGGCCGCCTTCTGTCCGGCCGTCACCCGGATGGCCTGCTGGGACGACGGAGACGAGGCTAAGGAGCCAGAACTGCCCTGTTTCCCTGAGCCCTGGGATGGCTGGCCGACCAGAAACGTACCCTGGAACGGTGGAATAAAGGCAAAAGATAAATAAAGTTTATGATAAGTTTGTTACATTGTGTCAATATTATGTGATTATCATCCTTAAACTGTGTCCTCCAGCGAGAACACGTAGATTCGGGCTCAGAAATAGAAAAGGACCAATAGAAAAAAAAACAAAGTTGTGTTATTGCACCACCTTTTTTCTTTCAAAGCAAAATCAAAGTAGACATTAAACCTGATTCATCACTCGGGCTTTATGCACTGTGGCTCATGAGCTATTTCGGGAAAGAAACACAATATATGCTGAGCGCAATGTGTGGAAAAGATTGATCACTTTTAGGGAAAACACAGCAGAGATTCTTGGTTTGAATGTAGGTGGAAACCTCTGCAGACACCTTGATTATACACCGAGGGGCCAAGTGCACAGACAGCAGTGTTCTGAAGCTGACTGCAGGATCAATGCTGCGATAATGAATGTGTCTAATTAAGCACAAGTCAGGCTAAACCTCCCCGAGAATACAGAAATCTGAGATTCACTGAGAGACTTAAAAATGGCGTTCATGATGCTGCCGGGGAAGATAAACGGAGAGTGATTTTATTCTGTAACAGTGCTGAAGAGAAGTCAATGTATGTTGTTCAAGGCATCTTCAGTGTGATGAAAACGCTGGTAAATCCAAACAAATGAAGAAAAAAAAGGGGGAATTCACAGACACAAAAAAGATTCCCACCAGAGCATGAAAGTGTGTAAGGTTTATATTCGAGAGGAAGAGTGGAAGAGTGCGTCTACCCACCTGTGGGGTCTGTTTCAGGATGTAGGATGTGTAGGAGAGGTTGGAAGGCAGACTGCTGGAAGAGGAGGAAGAGGAGGAGGAGGTGTGCTGAGAGCCCCCGGTGCCTGCTGACGAGCTGCTCTGGGACTGCTGACCTACATTACAACATACGCATCAGTCTCATCTCAGATAAAAAACACTCCCGTTACTCTCTATCCAAATTTAACGGAGCATTTTTCTTTCAGTTTCACTGAGTTGGATTGTGATTCCGAAGCGAAGCTCTCCAGCTTCCTGCTGCGAAACTGCGATGCGCCTGAGCAGAGCGAAACCGACGACTGTGACTGACTCATGGTGCATCAGTGGTGCCGCAGCCAATATCTGTAACTGCCACCAGCATGCCTCCAGTGGTGGAGTCACTTCAGAAGTGGAAGTCTTTCCCTGAACTTTGCGACGCGCCTGCAGCAGGAATATTATTAATACGGCTCTCTGCAAAATCAGGCATGGAGGGGAAAATGTCAATGCTGGGAGGCCAACCTCCCTGAATACTGAGTCACCTACATTATCAAGCACTACTTTCAGTTCGCGTTGAGCCACATCAGCAGCTCCAAGAGGCCGCACTCGCCAAGTACCCACGTTTAGTCGCAGGATTAGCAACCTTGTGGTCAGTGGAGCGGATCTCTTTTTGAACTGGAGAGCAATACAAACCAGAAACTGCAACACAAACGTTTCATGAGGCATCAGGGTTGCGTTGAACACAACCGATATTGGCCGTGCTCCTTTCTTGAGTTGAAAAATTGCAACTTAGAGGAAAGTGTGTACACCCTCAAAATGTCTTGAAGAAAGGAGGGCAAACGGCTAAATAAATGCAAATTAAAAAAGAGGTGGTTTTGTAAATTATAACCAAAGACGAAGAAGTTCTCACTTGCACCGGATGCTCGGAGGATGGCTCCCTGTGGGATGAGAAGCAGCTTTCCTTTTCCCGAAGGGTTCTTACTGTTGGTGGTCAGGTAGAGCTTGGTGCCGGGGGGCAAATTGGCCAGATTGGCCAAGTTGTTGGCCGGCAGCTGAAGAGTAGCCATCACTGAGGGGAGCACACAGAAAGGAACATCCTCTGAACATTTTGATGAAATCACCTAATCAGATTTTCTGCAGATTAACAACATAATCTCTTCTGGATTAATACTTCTGGACCTAAAACTGCATGTGTGTGTGTGTGTGTGTGTGTGTGTGTGTGTGTGTGTGTGTGTGTGTGTGTGTGTGTGTGTGTAGGCTCTGACCTCCACTTTTGCCACCTGACCCGCCAGATGCCTTGGTGGCAGCCTGCTGGCCAGAGATACTACCAGCTCCACTGACGATGGCTTTCGCAACTCCCTGAGCCAAAACCTGCTTGCCACCCATCACCTTGGAGACGGAGGGGTTGCCCTTGGCAACAAGAATCTGTCCACTACTAATAGCAACCTGTTTGACTGAGGACTGGAGTGCCGAGCTCACAGGAATACCCAACATCTAGGAAAAGGGACAGAAAGAAGCAGGTTTTTCCAAGGACTCGCGCTGACGCTCATCCACACGTTCTCCAATATAATGTAGAATGTTTCTGACGGTGCGTTCGGAGACATCTGAGAAAAGTCTGACCTTGCCGGTCGCGGCCCCCGTGGCCCCTCCGGCCTGTTTCTGAGCCGACATGGAAATCATGTGACCTCCCTTCACTGCGACAAACTGGTGCGCTGCTGTAGCAGCAGGTTGCTGCTGGTTGGTTACTGTGGAAACCATCTGCTGTTGCTGTGTCGAAACTTCCCCTGGCTCCTGCTTGATAATAACCTGGAAGACGGGGAGAGGGACGGTGAGAGGATGGAGACGTTTCCTGAGAAAAAACGCAGCAGGCGGCTGATACCACAGCCTTTTAAATAAATGAGCGATGAATGACGATTGTAAAGGAAGACGCGCTCGTTCATTTTCAGCAGGCTACAGACTGCGGAGAGAGAGAGCGGGTTGCCTAAAACAGATTTTTTGAAAAATCAGCATCATAACTTATTCATCAAATGGAAGTTTTTATATTTCCCCATCTGTCCCGGCTGCACTGTCCTTTAGTATCCCAGCGCATGTCAGTGCTTTACAGCGGAGGCAACGGCACAATGTGAAGCCCCACTGTGATAAATCTGAATTTTTAAGCCATTCTCTGTGAAATGATGGGATAGTGAGCATGTGGGAGTCAGATCGTTTTACAGCAGGCTATCGACAGAGCCGTGCATTCTCCCTGCGAGGCACGCTCCCTCCCCCTATCTTCACAATGATGTCCCATTTAAATAGCTGCCAAGGCACTCACATCTGCTGAAGATAGCACCCCGGCCTACTATTAATACCGCACGGCTTTGTTAAAGACACAGATACTACTGGGAGAGCAGACTACTTTCAGGACGGATCAGCGCAGGGAAAGATCTTCACGCATGAAGGTTCGAGGGACCAACTCACCTTCACCCCGGAGGAGAGGAAGGTGCCCGTGTGAACTTTAGGTGCTGGGGATCGAGCGCCTTGAGCCGCAGACTGTTTGGTAGAGGGGCTTCCTGTAAAACAGACGCACATTCTTACAGATCAAAACATCATTATTCCTACAATTCACAACTCATGTCCCAGACTCCTTTTGTTTGAACTCACTCAACCTTCCCCAAGCTCCTTCTTATCTCAGGTATCTGTTGTGACCTGCTGCTCCTTCGCTCATCATTTACCAACGTGATTATTTTCCAGTGACATTTTTGTTTATTGTCCCATGTTGTGTTGTTTTCTTACCATTATATAACCTAAAACAGAAAAGGTGGAGTCTGATTCTTCTCGGTGTTGTTTCCTTTAAGTTTTACCTCTCTGTTAACTTCTGAAATAACCAAATTGAATTGAAGCTAATCTGAATTAAATAAGTCACATTAGATATGAGTGTTCGGATGAGGGCCACTGCAGCTCCTGTCAACCTTTCCACAGGCATCTGGACCATTGTAGTACAAGGTGACAGATTCTTGTCAGGACAACTCAGCGTGGGTGTTGAAGCCCACGTTCGGCTGTGCTGGATTCACTCCCGGAGCTGACTGCTGGTCAAACTTCGTTCCTTACCTCCTGCATTAAAATGTGTTTACTTGCAGGATGACGGTGAATCAGCTACAACACCCACGTCAACCTTATCCAGCTTGATGAAACATCATTTAGCAGCACTCCAGCTCCCTGATGCCACATGTAGTTGAGCCGCACATTCGTGGAGGAAGTGTAGGAGGGGACGAGTGGGTGTGTGAGAGAGCAGTCTCTGGGCAAAGAGCTGTGAAGTGGAATATGAACTGAAGCTGTTGTGATGAGGAAGTGGATGTAAATGTTATGATCATGTTGGATGACTCTGATCCACAATGCAGAAACGCAGACACAATGTTGTGTTGCAAAGAAACCACTGAGAATGCTGTCGTATATGTTAGACCTGTAAGTAGTGCTTTGACGCGCCACAAAACGGAGAAGACGACAGAAGGAGCCACTGTAAACAAATCAAACACAGCTAACGAGCATGTAGGCTGAAGCTGTCATTGTTTCAGAGTTTTCAGTGTCTATACAGAAAGGAAAGTGGTGCATTTCCACATGTATCACTCGAGGAATTGTTTTCAAACTGAAGCATCTCTGGTATCTGCATACTGCATGAACCAAATGCCAAAAATAAATAAAAATACTTTGTAGTTTTGCCCAAATCCTCACTGTGTGGATGGAGCCTTTATGCTTTAGATTTTGGTCAAATAACTTCACATTTTTTCAAGGACGAGCAACAAAACCTGTGCTCGTTTTCAGTAACTTGCAAACTTGTATCATCTGGCTGTGAATTACTCTCACTGCAAACGAACACTCACAGACACACACACACACGCGCGCCACGTCTGTGGAGAAACACACAGACACACGCGAAGCCTGATCTGAGAGTGGGATCTCATCCAGTATACTTCAAATCTGGCCATGAAACACATCCTCTCAATCGCCATGGTAACCTCTCATCCAGCAAACCGTCCTGCTGGCTCACCACACGTCACACTTTGGGGAGTTAAAACACGGGAACAAAAGAGCAGCTCGGGGACAGAGACGGACAGAAATGAAAGACAGAAGAGAGGTTCCAGACAGAAATGGATGAGAGATGAAACGAGGCTAAAAAATGGGCCGAGAGCTGACAGAGAAATTCTACAAGCTGCTGAAAATTGATCGAACCAGCAATCTACCAGAGTGAATTCCTAACAAGGCTTTTTTTTTTTCATACTCTATGTGGGCAACTCAGACGTTGCTTCCCAATTTGGCTGCAGCTCCACTTCCGATTTCAAGCAGCACTTTTGACACTGAGTGGGAGGTGTGTACCTGTGGAGGCAGCAGAGGAGGAAGCCATGCTGATCACCTGGCCTGGTTTGTCAACAATGATGTAAGGGTTGTTGAGCACAGAGGAAGAGCTCTGCTTGCTGTGGGCGGGGTTGGAGGTGGTGGGCGTGCGCGGCAGCGGGGAGTGGCTCGGGGTGGAGATGGGTGACCCTGTGAGGGAGAAGAAATACAGGCATTCAGATGATAAAAATGCTACATTCAGAATAAATGTGGAGTAAAGTATTGATGATTACATTTGATCTAACTTTTTTCTTTAAAATGCTTCAAGTTTTGAGGTCAAACAGAGTTAAAAAAAAAAAAAAAATCCCCAGAAATGATGTGAGATGAAGCCTGGCCGGAGTAAATTACCTGAAACAATTTTACAGCTCATGGTGATTGGCTGGAACGACTTCCCGGGAGACTCAGCAGGACTCGGTGGCTGTCCTTGGGGCACAATCTTACAGCTGGATGTGATAGGCTGGAAGGCAGAGTTGCCATGGGAACCCAGAGTGACCCTGTCGCCAGCTTTGGGTCGAGTCGGAGTGCGTTCGCCGGCAGCGAGGCTCGCACTGTGACCACCCGCCGGCCTCCCCATCTCTGCTTTGATGAAACCTTGAGATGGAGGAATAATAATCAGGGCCTGTCGCAGGGTTTCACATGTGATCCGATCAGCTGTCCACTTCCATCCACAAAAAACAAGATTGAGGAGAGACTAAAGTGGTTAAATCTGATTCCAAGCAAGAGAAGTGCAACAGCTCTCCAGACTTGGACTTAACTCGTTCTTTGTGTTACTCCTTTGCTTTAAAACTTTGTTTCTGCCCCTGCAGGCTCACTAAACTGCAGGCAGTCTGTGTGCATCCAGCAGTTATTTTGTGTTGTTAAAATAAACACTTTTTGGTGGCTATTTGCTGTCTAAAAGATGACATTTGATGAAACAGATGAAACAGGATAATGCACAAACACTCCCACTTCTATTAAACAGTTTTTACACCACCTTTTCATGGTTGCGTTTTAATGGATTGAGTTATTTTAACGTACCTTTCTCTCCACCAGCGTCATGTGCGACTGGAGAATTGGAGCGTCCGAAGGCCTGGGCCTGTGAGGTAGCCGACACGGGGCTGGCAGCTCTGTGAGTCACCTTGGAGGAAGAAGGCTGAGGGATGTAGTCGTCCCCAAGAGAGTCCCTGTGGAGCTCCACATCAACCACCTGGAAGAAATACGGCTCACCATCAGAGTGAAAACTGAGGGAGAGAGTCATAGCGGGGAAACACAGTCAATATTTATGACTTACAGTTTCTGCCCCTAGCGTTTGGAGGCCAGTATATGTTCTGTCCAACTGTGGGGAAAGAAAGAAAGAAAGGAGGTAAAAACAACTCTATGATCAACTTTAAGAAGCACAACAAAGATGACCTTGACTACTCTGATACAGCCAGTGTTGTACAAGTTACTGAAAATAGCATTCAACAAAAATGGCTCTTGGTTACTATTGTAGGTGCTGCTATAGTTACTTGACAATGTGTCTTTCCCAACAACACTTTTTAACAACGAAGACTTGCGAAATAACAAGTACTCTGCTAAGTATGCATTCTTTATGCAAGTGTGGTCTTTACAGTCACACATCTTGCACAATTTACTTGAGAGGGAATAAATGAAAGCAGAAAAGTACATCATGAACCTTTAGCTAAAGTTTAAAAGGGTCGATCAAAAATGCTTGTCGCGTTTCTATTCTGCACACGGAAAGCCGGCTCGGTCTCAGTGATGCGGTCTGACCTTCAGCTGGTGGATGATGTCGATACGTTTGTTGCGGGGGTCTTTGAAGTGGATCTGGATCCTCACAGGAAACTCGCCCCAACCGCGGCGTGTCAAATGAAAGGGAGGCTCACTGAGAACACACAATAAAAAGAAAGAGCTTTATGTAACATTATTGGTGTCAAATATGCAGGAATCTATCGTGCATGCATCACAATGCCTCCATGACTTCACTGTCTCCTATTCAAGAATCAGTTTACGTGTAGTAATCAATGACCTGAAGGACTCATTATCTCCCCCCTTTGAAGCTGGGGGTGTTAAGCCCATCATGTAAAATGCTGATCCGAACTGCACTCACCACTGTGTGTGTGTATGTGCTCAGAAAAGAAGCATATGTGTGTGTGCAGCTTCCAAAGTGGTGCATTTGTTTTTTTTTCAGCCCTTCCTCATCTACATTCAAACTTGTGCGGAGAGTCAGCAGAGAGCTTGTGTAGGGTGGTGGTGGGGGGAGGGGGGTTCACAACGAATGAACACTCGAGTCAGTCAAGAGGGGAGCTTATGAGCTGCACCAACAGCAACAGGGAGCGCTTTGTCAGCTCAAACAGCCAGGAGGCTACAGCTCAGGATAAGGACTGCTGACTGACGAGCAAGATCATTTATTCAGAAGCCACGGGGCGAACTGGAAGCCTCTGTCGTTTTTTCCGAGCGGATAAGACAAGAAAATTAGGCAATTCAAGGCCACAGAAGTTGTTTTGCCTTATAGACGATTCCTGAGTAATAGCCATGTGATGCAGAGCTATACACACCTCAGTGCTTGAGGCGAAGGCCAGCCAGGGTGCGTGTGAGAGATAGGTGTGGCCGCCATTAGTCATGTCGATGTTGACTTCTTCGGCTGACTCATTATGCAGTAAATGATGTCACTTCAGGTTGAGTGTGTGTTCAATCTGCACAATGATCGTGCTGTTTTTTATAAAAACGGTTTTATAAATATAGAACCACCAGCAACACTATATTTAGGAGCTTTTCTCTCAGGCTGTCTTTAGGTTGACCTACTTTGAGTTTTGGTTGGAGTGCGTCAATGTGAAAGCTTAAGTTGCAATCTGGGTCACGCTCAAGCAACTGACATAGTGGTCTCATTTCACGAGGGTACAACAACATTGTGAAAGTAATGACACTGAAAAGTGGATCCAACGCCTTGTGTGTGATAAACGTTTGAGTTAAGCAGACTCCTGCCGTCTGCAGCTGTGCTTCATCGAAACACACAAACAAACATCCAACAAAGCAGCGCCACCTTCAAGCTCAGCGAGGGAGGTCCCCAAAGAAGTGTCAGCGAACAGATAGCAGACCAAAGGGAAGTGCTCTGAAGTCAGGTAGAACCATGCTGGTCTGTGGATGGCTCGAAAATGTCAACAGGTGTGAACGTGCGCCTCTGTCTTTGTCTCGTGAATCAGCTCCACCAACGCTGAGTTGGATTAAGCTGTAAAGAAGGTGGCTGGATGACAGATGAAGCCAGAAGGGCAGTTTCACTAAACGTGCACAAGGGGGCACTGTGCACTGAATAATTCCAGCAACAGTCTATTTAGGACTGAACATAATGTGCTTATCAAGGAACAAGTTGATCTTGAATTGCCCTCAATCACATGCAGGCTAATGATGACGGGCAGCTTCTTTTGTAAGTGTTACTATTCAAAGCTATTTCGTTCAGTCAGAGGAGAAGCGACACAGCCAGAGGTGAGCCAAGCAACTCACCTGGAACAACAATATCGGATAAAAAGTAAATATTGTGTCGATGGGCAACACAATAGAGGGAACAGGTTTCCTCCTCAGTATCTGTATTTACGCCTGAGGAAAACCACATAAAGCAGCATGGAAGTGATGGCTTTTAAACCACGAGGGGGCGGAGGAGCAGACCTGCCTGTCTGTGTCTTCTGAGTGCTTTTCAACATGAAGTGATCTTCTGAATGTTCGCAACAAGCTCGGGACGAACCTGACTTCCACTAAGTCGTTGGGTTTGTAGCTGGGATGCAAGAAGAACCAGACTTTTTTCACAAAGTGGTCGATGCTCGGTTCCCTCCGCGAGCCCCTGACGTACACCATCCACTTGTGGGTGGACTGATCGTTTTCCTCCCGCTTGTCAGGAGGAATGTACCTGAGAGAGAAACAAAAAAGAAAAAAAGGAAAAACAGCCACAGGCAGTGAAACGTGAGCTTCAGGTTAACATTGGATCTAATGTATACGAATTTATGCGGGAAAGACGGTTAGAAAAGGAGGAGTAATGTTGCGCAAACAGTTAAACAAAGAGGGTGGAAATCAGGAGAGACTGAGAGAGACTGTAAACATCCAGTTTAGATAAAACCTCTGCAGGAGGTGGAGTGAGAAACCAGGCGACACTTTATGGGGCCAAATTTGGTTCTAATCAGGCCAAAAATGAAATGCAACATGTGATAGAAACATACAAACACATCCTCCCAAAGAGACTCGTGTTTTAAGTCGTGATTCTCAAACCAGTGTCTGACCGTTCATGTGACTTTCACACATTCCCCAATCACCAAGTTGTTTTTTTCCTGCACCATGATGGATGACAATTCTGTTTCGCCCCCGGGGACAATTCAGGCGGCCATGAGATACTTGGAAGTGTCAATCAGCTTTTCAAAAAAATACTGTGTTTTTTTGGGGGGGGGAGTGCCGAAGTCAGGCGTCTATAGGAACTGTTGAAACCCCCACTTCAACTTTGGCCCAGAGGAAAAAACGTGAGGTTGAAAAAAGGGATTTTTTTCCCCCCTCTTTTTTCGAGACTGGGCATGTAAAAAACCTCCACATGGCTCGTCCCTCGAGTGCACAGTTAAGGGGAAAAAAAAGTGTTTTAGGTCATAACAACTGGTCCTCCTCCAGACAGTGTTGCTCACGTTATCAGTTACTCTTATGTACAAACCCTGTTTATGATTGTGTTTATTACACTGAGCCTGCTTCACAGTGTCATTCACTTATCTATCAGTTCTACACATTTATTTGACAATTATTTATCTGTATATTTACTCAAACATGGAGATTTTCTTGCACCTCCTAAAAAAAGGGTCTTAAAGTCTTCTGACTTTCAACTAGAAGAAGCAGCTCTGCAGCATACCCAGTGCCAAAATTACAGAGTGAGCTACGTTCATGCATCGTTTGGTAACCTACTTGGAAACGTTCCCCACTACAATCGTCTTCTTTGCGTAAAGTCTCGAGGCTTCGTCTCCCGTGGTGTGGTAGGTCACCCTCTGCTCCGACACTGGCACCCCAAACGTGTCCTGCAGCAAACAATTGAGAAAACATCCGGCTTGATGAGGAATCATATCTAATTGTAAATACATTTGTCCAAGGTGGTTAAGCGAACTCACTTTGCCCGTGTTGCGACCCGATCTGCGCTCCTGCCTGCCGCCGTCCTCCCTCCACGCTCCTTCTCCGTTCCGCTCGGCTCCGTCTCCCTGCTGGGACAGGGACTCCGACTCCGAGTGGACCAGAGACGGAGTCTCGGAGCCCTGGTTGAGAGGGGAGGACGACCGGGAGGGCGATTCAAGGAAGCGGCGGATGGCCGGATGGTTCAGCACGGCCGGGTCACTCTTGGAGGAGTGCTGGAACGGAGAGGGAACCACTGAGAGCTGCTGCTAAAAAAACGATACAACCTGGATGCATCTGAGAGCAATCTGCAAAAGAACAACATCTGATGTTACCTCTGGTAACTTTGAAATTCCTGCGTTGGCATAGTAGTTGGCCACTATGCATGCCCGCAACTTGTCCATCATCCTCCTGGCTTCATTGAGTCGCTGAAAGACAAAAATAAAAATAATAAAACAACATGCTGTGCTTCATAAAACTGATCTAACATCAGTCGCTACATCGTTTTCTCTGCATGACCAGTTTCACCCTCATA
>JAUESF010000041.1:944934-958232 GCA_032274765.1 Malacoctenus tetranemus
AAGCGTTGCATCTAACCAACACATAAGACTGAATTCTTTTCATGTCATTAAAAATACATTCGTTTGTTGTGTTTTGTCGCGTCTACTTGTGATGTTTACAGTAAGCTGGGATACTTTTATCCCCCCTGTGAGAGAGCATTTGTGTTTTATTAAAGTTCTGACATGAATGAGGTTTTTTTTGAGGTTGGTAAACAAACTCTCGCTGTTGTTCGTGTGGACAAGAAGCCTTCACGTTCAAAGTGCCGTTTTCAGTCCTCTAACTAGGCCAGACTTGTAACTCTTATCTGTCTTCAACCTGTGCGGCTTCCTCCAGAGTTCACCTGGCAAATAAAAGTCCTCCTGAAACACTCAGACCCTCACATGCACAGACACACACAGTTAAGGTTATCTAAATAGACACACGGTTCAATGTGTATGCACAGGTGCTGAATAACCGTCTGTTTCTGCACGCTTCTCTAAGCAAACAACAGAACCGGGATCAAATGGCAGCGTTACAAAACGACCACTTCTGCTGCTACAACCGCGATCGCGGCGCGACGACCACTTTCCTCACGTGCCTTCCCTTAAGGAACAGAAAATAACAGTCGCTCCAGCAGGAGGTTACCGTGTGACCCAGAAGCATTTCTAACAAGCCCTGACATGTGCCCTCTTGCTCTTGCCTAATAACCCCCCACCACCGCCAGTATTTCACCACACACAGACACACACAAACACACACATGCACACAGCCAGCTGTGTTTTCATTACTTTGTGAGGCTTTACCTTGACATACATTAATTTCCTGCAGACTTACTCTCATGTGAAGGATACGTTATTACTAAAATACAACTAACAGTTTAGCTGTGAATAATAAAAATGCACATTTATGTATTTCATGGATATCTTTATTTTGTAAACTCACTCCCCCCCTTTTTGATTACATTTTTCTACTTGTTGAATAAAAAGGCCACAACAAAGCTAAATTTAATTTGAGAGGCTTTTATCTAACAAGGATGATGCGTCGTACTGCATCATAAATGTTGAGAAGACACCACGAAGTGCAGCACATAAACACAAAGGTCAGTGACAACCTGTGTTATTTCACACGGTGACTTAAATTGATCACACGTCGGTGTTATCAATCAAGGAATTACAAATCATATTTTGAGGAAAACACTTTGTGTCTCATGAAACCAACATTTAACGTTTCTCAATCTGCTCCGTATGGTTGCAGCAGAGTCAGTAATGTTCCTCTGAGTGATTAAATAGAGTAATTACACAAAGACGCGAGAGTAAACAAAGCTGTTTGAACGTTTTCACCTCGCGAGAGCTGATTCACGGTGTAAACCTACCGGCTGACAGACGAGACGAGTGGATGAGGAGTTTCTAAGAAATTCACCTTCCTCAAGAAGTCGTCAGATTAAAGAAAATAAGCAAATGTTCCTTTAGTTTTCGAGGAGAAAAGCTGCGAGGAGATCAACGCTCAGCCATTTTAAATTGCAGGGTAGCACACACAACAAAGATTCAAGGTGAGGAAATTTGTCGCAGCATGCGCCTGCCTAATAATCTGCTGGCGAGTCAAAGAGCCAGACAGTCTGCTGCCCTGCGGGCTTGTGTTGGTGGAGATTTGCATGAAGGAAGCATGTTGCGGGGGAGGATGTGGGACTTCAAAGCCTCAGCTCGTTATTACAGAAGCGATAATTTGAGGAGGGGGCGGCGTGGGGGTGGGGTGGGGGGACTTTTTCTCTGCTACCTGAGCTGGTCAAGTGCTTCTGGGGTAGCAGGGGAGGATCACAGGGGCTAATAACGGTTCTCAAGACAGAAGGAGGAGTAACTTTGGGAGGTCCTGCAGTGATTTATGTAACGGCTCTCCGAGAGCTATACATTGTTTACATTTATCTCCAGATTTACAGCAAACACTAATCACCTTGTTCTGTAAGTTGCAAAACTCCCACATGTGAGCTCACAACTTTTGACTATGAGCTGCGAAGCTCTGTGAGGATCCATTTACCTGCAGAAATGATCGACTGTTGGTGTGAATGCATTTGTGAGTCATTGCGTGTCACCGGAAAGATGTTTGGTTATATATTACACAGTTAACTGATTGCTGAGTTATTGATCGAAGTCGCACTGTTCATTTCCGTGTCGGAGCTCATCTGTATGATGTTTACGTGTTCTCACCATACGTGCATGTTTCCATGCATGTTAGTTACAATAAGGAATCTAAATCTACCTGTAATATCGATTTAAGTAAACATACGAATGAAACTAGGGATTTTTTATAAATTGTCTGGCTTCTTTTATGACGACTCCGTGTCTTCTTCTCTGTTTTGCTGCCAGCATTACAGCGCCCCACAGAGGCCAGGCATATTCTGCACATTCCAGTGTTTTCAGGGGTTTTTGTGTGGACAGATTCCTTGATATGATGCCGTGTTAACCACAAAGTTCACTGAGATGGATTCGTTTTCGTCTCTGTGCGGCTGGCGCCCTAAATAAAGAGGGTATAGAAGATGGCATCTATTTATGGCTCTGCTAACTGCAGCTAAACTAAAGACTCGAGGCTCAGTGAGGTATTTGAAACCAGCTAATAGAGAGCGGGGAAGCAGAGAGATACAGAGAGGAGATAAGTGCAGGAGAGTATCGAAGAAAGCGCAAGAGTTACACAAAGAAAGTTTCAAGAAAGGGAATAAATGGCAAACAGAGAGGGTGAACGGGCACCAGGGCTCATGATATCTTTATGAAGTGCTTGTGTGTGAGCCAGAAAGAAGGAGGAGGGGTGTGTTGACTTTTTCAGGCAGCGCTCGAGGGTTGACGGAGAGCACACACGTGAGGACTTGGCACAATGAGAGAACACTGCTCACGCTTCGCTGAAGGGGGGAAAACTTTATTCTCCTCCCTCAGCCTCTTTCTATATCCCTCCCTTTTTTTATAGCGTCCAACTGCTGTTTTTGTACATTAACGCTGCGCGGTTCATATGGAGCCTGTTAGAACATGAGCAGTCCTACAGGCACATCAGGTCTCCTGCCAACATGTCTCCTGAGAAATAATGGCACAAAGAAACATGCAGCTGTCTTCAGTGACCTGCTATGAACGAAAACGTGCATCGCAGACAACATTTTAAACTATGGCAGCTGCTTTTGCTGTGACCTCATTGGTTGAAAAGAATGAGGTCACTTGAATGTTGTATTTCATCGAGCTTCACAGTGTTAAATTACAAAGAAAAAAAAAACACCCAACAAAAATGCAGCGATCCTGCCAGCAGTAAACCAACGCCGCAGTTCAAGTTTAAACTGCAGACAACTTATGGCTGCAGCCTGGAAATCGAAAACTGCTGTTACATCCTTTCCTGAAAGGAAATTCCAAAAAAGTGTCTGCTGAACCGATGGGAAGGTGGTGACCTCACCGGTCGGCCAATGGGAAAGGAGAGAGGGACCGAGCGGGCCAATGACGGCAACTCGCAACGCTGCGCCTGCAGAGAGCGTCCAGATGTTGCTCTCATATTTTCCTTCATCCCAAACTGGCTGAGGCTGTAAAAATAACACGGAGCCAACAGCCACAAGGGCCTTTCCTGCCACTTCTACCCAGAGATTAGCCGGCAGGTCGAGTTGAGACTGGCAAATTCAACTGGAGCAACCCTGGACACATTTAATCTAGATTTTTAGACTCGTATAAGCGGAGATAATAAAGATAATGCAAGATAATAAATAACAGATCAGCTTGTTAGCTGGTAACTCACAATAAATACCTGGTATTCATCGAGATCGAGTATTGATTGAGATCAGCGACCTCACTGGGGTCTTACCTGACACCAGGATGTCATTGCGGAGTGCGCAGACGGCGTACTCTGACTTGGTGAACTCGGGCAGCTTGGCCAGCGACTTCCACTCGCCCGTGACTGGATCGTAGCACTCGGTGTAGGGCAGGTTGAAGCCCCCCACCCGCTCGCAGCCGCCCACCACCACGATCACCTCCGAGTATCCGGTCGACCTGCAGAAACAGAAGCAGCGGCGGCGGCAGTTAGAGGAAAACAGACACAGGCCTCAATCAAAAAGCTCCCTCGAGGAACGACACAGACGCTGTGTGTAATTATCACACCGTATATCTGTAGGCCTACACAGAGGCACATGGAGCCACTCAAACATGTTTATGTGTCAACACTTGGAGGCCTTCTATTAGCATGTTTTGCCAGTGGTGGTTTCCACAGGAATAACTTCATCCATCACGAAGACAGAGTTGAGTTTACAATGACGGCATCAATCAAGGGTTCAACGAAAACACACTTGGGGCAAGTTGAGTTTTCCATGTTGACAAAGCTTTCTAATCACAGGAGGCAGAAATGCGCGCTGGGGTAGGAACACGGCGCCGCTCGCCAAAGAAACGACTTCTTTCTTTTCACGGGACCAAGTTTAGTTGAAGGTCGATGTGTGAAACCATGGTACAATAAAAACACACCAGGGGCCGAACCGAAGCTGAATTTCCATGATCTCAAAGTTTATCTGGGTATTTTCTTTTGAAAAATGTTGTGCAATTGACCACATGTTCTTTGCACGAGCCAATAAACTGCGGCTTGTTAACTTATGCCCCCTTTTCACCTCAGCTTTACCACCACTTACCTCGCTTTCGGTCATTACAATCGAGTAGCAGGTCAAGCTGCGTTGGCCTCTCTCAGAGAGGTGAACTGAAACTCCTGTGACAACGTTTGTACATGTCACACACACAACAATGGAGGACACTGAGGCGACTACACGCCTGCTGTTTGCTCTTCCACCGCGTCCGATGTGTTGTCATTTTGCCTCGCTGGCGAGAAGGCAAGCGTTCGAAATATGGCGAGTTTGAATCGCTCTCATTACTCATCCGGTGTCGTCACCTCCCTGGACACTTGCAGCTCAACTCAGCTTGCTTAGAACCGCGGCTAAATAGGCACTTAACAAGTACTTGCTAGCAAGTACTATCTCCTAAGGGGAAGGTTCCAAACCCACTGTTTCCAGTAAAGTCAAGGAGAGCACCAGTTAGAAACCGTCTTTTTTGTACCATTCTCAGCTGTTTGATCCAGTTATCTTAAAAGTAGATAGTCAAGTTTGTAACCTGGTTAATCAGACAAGGGCCGGAGTTTCAGGTTGTTTAGGGAACTCGTGTACTTTTGGGCAATTACGCAGCAGAAGCTTCCCTGTCGAAGACGGGCGCTGGCGTCGACACGGGAGGGGAGAATCAGGCATGTGACTTGAGCAGAGCAGCATTTGGCCCTCGGGGCAAACGGAGCCGACAGAGAGACGAACAGCTGCGCGATTGGCTCGCTGATATGAGCAGATCTGCCTGGAAACAGACAATGCCCGCGCAAAAAAAAAAAAAAAAAGCCAGACACACGCAGGGCCGACAACTGCCACTGCTCCCGCTTCAGCCCTTTCATCAGGTGTCACGGCCAAGACAGCTGCGTCACTTGTTTGTTGTGCAGCTCCGCGGGTTTTTTATTCATGAGGTTTCACTCAGCAACAGCTTTAATCCTTTATTTAAGGCCACGCCGCAACGTCCAAGTAGACACCCCACTCAGGCAAACACACTCAAAAACACACAGGAATGGAGCACTGGGAGGGAAAATAGGTGGAAGGTGAACAGGTACAGCGACGGGGAACCCAATCACACCAGTGAGGCGAGTTAAAGTACTGGTATGACAACAAGACTCAACATTTCAAGATTGCACTTTCTTGCATCACATCTTTTTCTTTTTTCTCTCTCCTCCTTCCCGGCGCAGCAGTCTGTGCACCAACTTGTCTTTCCTCCTTCATTATCATTTCCATTTCAAAATGAGGCTACAAAACAAAGCTCAGTCAATGACACACTTGTCTGCCTGGCACAACAACACTCCCTGTCTCTCTCACACGCACACGCTCACACAACAATAACACCGCAGAGAGCGCAGAGTTCAGCGCGCAAGTTGTAACCTCGAGCGATACAGCCAGAAAAGAAAAGACAGACTCACGGGTTTAACTGACGTGTCGTCCTTTTTGACACTGAGTTCTGTCATCGGCAGGGTTGACGTAGGTAAACAAAACCGACTCACCGGAAGAGAGCGAAGGATATTTTTAATGCGTCACGTTTGAAAAATGTGACTGGCACTGCAGATACTTTAAGCCAGTGGGTTAAATGTCCTCTAGAGGGCGCAGGTAAAATGTGAGGGTCATGGGGTGGCCTTTTCCTTTCGTGATTGTTTGTTTGTGCTTTAGTTATTTTCAGAATCTTAAAGAAACAATCATTTCAGGTAAAACTATTAGAAGGTCGCAAAAAAATCCCATTATTTGAGGCTTTGTAATTAATCAGTCATAGTTCTTGTACTTATTAGTATTTCACACAAAAGGTACGATTAAATGCGATCTGTGTGACGGTTGCAACAGTTGCAGATGGCATGACAGATTTTCAAGGTTTTTCAAAGTAAAAGCATCAAACTAGAAGAGGAGGAATTGTGCCTTCTGTTGCTGATGAATCTTTAAAATCTATAAGGAAGTGAATGTAGGTTAACCAACAGCTTTCAACCAAAACTACAACTTGAGTGTGAGACAAAACATGTTATGAATGTTGTTAGCGTGTTAGCTACCTGCGTGGACGAGTTCTGGGGGACATCATCTCGTTTCCGAGCACGTGGTAGCGCCGGGCCTCGTGGAGGAGCTGGTAGCACTCGGGGGCGTTCTGGATCAGCTGGTCTCCCTCCACGGTCTGCACGAAGTAGTTGGGGTGCAGGAGGGGCAGCCGGACGTGCTGCAGGAGGGCCTTCAGCATGGGTCTCCTGGGCTCCACGCTGTGGTACACCCAGCGCATCACCGCCTCGAACACCACCTCCTCCTTGCCGATGGACACCTCGTCGCTGTCGATGTACTCTTCCAGCTCCTCGATGCGCAGGTCGAGGAACTCCTCGTGCTGAGCCACCTCTGAGAAGTTGGCCAGGGCGTAGCTGCGGCAGCGGCTGGCCAGCTGCTTCAGGGCATGGGCGTCGGCGAAGCGCTGGATGCCCAGGCAGTTGCACGGGTCCAGCTGGTCCTCCAGGAACTTGGCGCAGGCGTCGCGCAGCGTGGCGATCTGGAAGAGGCTGGAGGTTTCGAAGAGGAACTGGACGTTCTCCGTGGTGATCTTGGCGCGGCCGGTGTAAACGTAGTTGAGGAAGGAGTCCATGGCCTCGGCCAGGATGCCGTTGATCTCGACCAGCATCTCTCGGCTCTCGCGGTGGTCGTTGCAGAACATGGCCCTGAAGTAGGAGGAGCAGGCGGAGAGCACGGCGCGGTGGCAGGGGAACTCGCGGCCCTGCACGCTGATGACCACGTCGGTGAAAAGGCGGCAGTCGCGGAACTCGTTGAACACCTGCAGGATGCCGTCGGAGTGTGACGAGCCGGAGCAGAAGTCCAAGACGTCCTGGGAGGCCAAAGTTTTGGGCTCCACCTCGAACACCTTACGGGAGAGAACGTCACATGTGAACACACGCACGGCGCTTTGACTTCATGCTGACTGATGACGGTTACGTCGTTTGCTGCACCTTGCGTTTGACAGCTGGTGAGTCTCTGATCCCAGAGTCCTCCCTGTTCATTCGTCTGCCCAGAATCAACACCATGGCTGCCACCGTCACTGTCGGCCTTCTCTAAAGTTGAAAAAGACCTGAAATCGGCAAACACACAACATAGACACATCACAAACACGTCCAGAAACACATCACTGTGGTGTCACGCAGACATGGGCAACTGGTGGTCTTCATTCCCCTGTGGCCCACCGGCCTTAATCAAAATTAATCTGTTATCATGATCATAAGTGAAGCAATTTTAACCACATTTGAGGCTGAGATACGCTGTAATTACATCAACTAAACAGTGAGTGAATAAAATCTTAATGAGTTTACGAACTACATTTTACTTGACATACTTGTAGTACACATGTCTGGCCACAGTTTGGCCCTCTGGAAGCTAGTTTGACATTTCTGTGGCTGTCACAATCATTAAGGTTGCCAATCTCTGATGTGGCGGTTGGCAGTGTTGCCTCACAGCGAGAGGATCTCCAGTTTGAGTGCTGTACATGAGCAGTTTACATGTTTTGCCTGCGGGCACATGAGCGAGCAATTATAGTTTTCAGGAGGGAAAAAAGTGGAAAAAATACAACAAGCATATATATATTTTAAGAACCTCCTTTTGTTGCAAAACAACTTCATGTGTACTGACTTGGTGCTTTTTTTGCACCCCCGACTTTAACTTTGCACTGTCAAGAAACCCCCTCTGAAGTATTAATATCATAATCAACATGGGAGGGGATGTCCAGGAAAGACTCACAAACGCATAAACAAGAAGAGAATTAGATCATTGTTGCACAAATTGAGAACATTCACCATGGGCAAACAAAGCACTCACAAATACAAGCCACAAAACATGTGAAGAGGGGGAAGACTAACACGTGAACCCTTCAGAAACCAGTTACTCCGGGACCCGTGGGGTCCAGGGAGGGGGCTGACATCACCACCGTTGGAGAAAAGAAGAAGAAAAAACACATTGCCAATAAATCAACATGTGAGCTAAAATCTGAGCAGCACTTCCTCCGGCGAGCTCGCCACCGCCAGGAAACAGTTGTGCCCTGCGGCGCAATAAGGTGCATGAGAGGGAAGATGACAAAGAGACAGACAGAGGCGGGAGAGAGGAAGAAAGAGAGAGAGAGAGAGGAGAGAGAGAGAGAGAGAGAGAGAGAGGGGGGAGTTGAGCAATGGTTTGAAGGCCAACCTACATGTCAGTCAGGTTTGTTTTGAAACCGAGTGGGGGCAGGGATGCTATCAGACACTGCATAATGACTGTTTGAACAAGTGCAAAGTCAGGGCTCCTGATAACCCTGGCCACTTCTTCCAATGTTGTCCAACCTCTGATGTTTCCATGCACCGACCTCCTTTAAAAATCTCTCTTCCAGTTGTTTGAAAGTTCCCAGAAGGGAATTAATTTATCTTCTAAATACTTCAAACTTGGAGATATCACGGGTAAAAAAAAACAAGCCATCAAAACATGGGGGGAAAAATCCACCTTTATTATCTGAGGTTCTACTGTCTCCTGTAAAGCTGGCAGGAAGTCTGGCCTTTGCTCTGATGAGGTCATCTATCGCTAGTTATTTTTAACCTATTCACGTGTGCGTTACTTGCCAGCCGCAGCGGCAGCAGCCACGCTTTACATGTCCTGTGAAAACAGGACAGGTTTATCCAGAGGTGTCTGACGCAGATTTACTTTGTGACTAATGCTTCAAACTGGGGAGGAAACAACTAAAAGATGACACAAAAGATGAAACGGGACAGAGCTGGTGTTGTCTGTGAACGAAGCAGTGTTTGTGTTTTTCATGAATTCAGCTCGGAAAAAGTAACATTTTGATGGAAATGATCAAGCTAATGCTTAGAGACGAGTGCTGAAAAAACAAAAACTTGGGGAAAAAATCAGAAGACAGCGCAATAATAAGTGGTCGTTAAGGCCTCGGGGTGCAACAGGAAGCAAAACAACTCGCCAAAACGACACAGAACACAGATTTGTGTTTGTTATTGAGACAAAGGAGCCCAGCAACGTGCCGACCCGTTAGCCACTGCACAAGCTTAAAAAAAGGAAAAGAGCCACCAGAGGCTTCAGTCACTTTACTGTGGCAAAAAGTCAGAAATGGCACAAAGTCACAAAGTTTCAACGTCCCCCAGAAGTGAAAAAAAGACAAAGTGTTACCTGATGCAGAAGTTTCCGGATGGAGCTTCCTCTTCAAGCAGAGGAACAAAACACAAAAACAAAACAAATATGGAGTAGAGCAGGAAAAAAAGGGAGTCTGTATCCTGAGAAAAAGTTTCAACAGTATCTTTTTGATGTTATTGTTGTTGTTGTTTACAATTTCTCCCCCAGAAGGGTTATGAAACGTTAAGCAGGCTGAAACTCAGCCGGGACATTTTGGCTCGTGGCGGTGACAAAAAAACAAAGACTTCCAAGTCGCTGGCTAACTGTAAACACAGAGCCCATATATACTAGTCAGAGGGGAAAAAAATAGAAGCGACGGCCGTCCCACTGCCCCCTTTCAGTCACCGGTGCATTGTGGGAAACCGAGTTCTGCTCCAATGGAACGCTTTGAGTTCCGCGCTGCGGGAAAACTACAATTCCGATCAGCCAGCTGCACTCCACGTGGCTCCTCTTTGTTTGCAAACAAACTTTTAGTGCCGAAAAAGTTCTTAGCTCGAAGGTAACTTATCTAATAAATGTTAAAAAAAGACACACAAATTGGTGAATGATTTTCATGTCCCTCCAACGGACATGTTCAGGTTGCTTAGCAACAACAAATTTATTCTAAATGCGTCACAAAAAACGTATTAAGATACTAAAACAACAACTTTATTCGTGTGTGTTTACAAAGTTATACAGACGTACCGCGTTAACATAAAGCAAAGTGTTGGTTTATGAGCGTAACAAGAGCGTAATAACACGTGAAAACGGGGTGAGAAGCAGCATGTGGTGTTTTTTTCAGGTGAGGAGGAGGGAGGAGCTTCACGGGAACAAAGGGTGTCACAACTTCCTTGGCCGCCTGAAAAATATTTCGCAGAGCCGCCACATGGATTCCCCGAAAGACCCCCACAGCTCCCACCGGCCAGGAGCTCTCAGTCACGTGTCGCCGCATGTATAGACTCCGCACCGTGTACTCGAGTAATCCTCAGCAGACGTTACAACGTAAACACAGGGGGAGGGAAGAGGGCCGAGAGTTTGCACTCAGCTTCAGCTGCTGTTAGGTGTACTCTACTAAAGGTAGAAGTACAGTTGATTAGAAGAGAAATCCAGTTTTACTACAGAGTTACCTTCTAAGTAACTACTGAAAGTATCAGATGTATTTTAATCGTATTCGATTACATTGTAAATAGTAACAATTCAGGTGGATTTGTAGCATTTATCCAGGATATTATCTTCCCTTATCTTGGTTCAGAAACCACCGATTTTATTATAGTCACCAGTAATGTTTAAAAATGTATTTATCCAGCGTCACTCAGAGAGAAAACTCACAATGAGACAAAACAAAAGCATGACACGTTTTACCGGTAGAATAACAGAGTACAAGATAATCCGCAGTGGTAATTAAAGGCTTGTAAAGTTGTTTTTACATTCAAACTGGAGCAGTTGCACATCTTTACGCAACTCTGCCAGATCACTGGCAACAACAGAAAAATGATAGACAAGCGTGTCTTCGCCTTCAGCTACCTGCAGTTCAAGTTCATGAAAACAAACGAATGTAATTTGAGGAGTCCAAGCTGATGAAGTGCAAAGTCAGAGGCACTGACAGCCACTGAATGTGTTTCTGTGACAATGGACCGTACACGCTGCACTATCAATGATCTGTGCTTGAGTAAAAGGCAACGAAACAACTGAAAATGTGATCTGACGCATAAACAGCAGGAAAACAGATTGCCACGGAACGACAAGCGTGCACACGGTGGAGTCACATGTTTCCACAGCAGGCGAGCACTGTGGCCGCGCTCCTGGAGCAGCTCAGTGGGAAGACAAACGGGTCCCTCTGCTGTTCAGCTGCTGAACCTGATGCGAGCTGCAACACAGCACACACGCACACACACACACTCACACACACACACAAAAAGAAGCACTAAGTGCCTGCAGCCACGCTGCCTGACGCACCACCATCCACCACTCCTCCAGCGCCTCGATTGCCGAGTCAATCATCTATTTATACACCCAGGTTCAAACAAACAAGACATGGAAGGCAAATAGAGTTGAGTGCTTTGTTACAGGTCGTAAAGCTGGAGCTCAGAGTGTCTGCGCTGGGCACAGTTTCAAAAAGAAGAGGCCGAAAGCTTCCTCGACTCCTTGAAATATAAATGAGTATCCAGCTCTTGATGCTTCTCTTTGAGATGACTTGACGACGTATCTACGATCATAAATCACAAACCGATCAGTGAGATTAAAAAATAAGGACATTTTTGGCTCCAATCTTTGAACGGCCACAGAATTGCAGTGAAGCCAAACACTGTCGGACACACTCGCCTCAACACCATATAAAAGCAAGAGCCTTCAAAATGAAAGCACAGCACAATGTACCAGGTCTGCTTTGTATGATGGAAAATGTCTTATTTGGTTTTTTCTGGTGTCACATGAAATTGAGACGCGCATTATACGGGAATAAAGGCGTCTTTGAGGCGTCTTTAGGTCACTGTGACTTGGCTGAGTCTGCGGTCTCGATGCAGCAGCAGCAGCATGAGTGTCTCGGAGATCTCCCTGTACCTCAGCCCGTACAGGTAGGGGGCGAAGGCCCGCGGCAGCAGCGTGAACACGCACATGTTGAGCGTGCTGATCCACACCCGCACGTCCTGGCTGATGTCCGTCCTCTGGAAGAAGGAGAGCTCCATGGTGAAAACGAAGCCCGGGGCGAAGTAGAGCAGCAGCAGGACCCCGTGGGCCAGCAGGGTGACCCGGGCCCGGGAGAAGCGGCTCTGCCAGATGCCCTGCGTCCTCGTGATCATGTAGAGGCGGATGTAGCAGTAGAAGATGAGCATGGCACAGATCAGCGCCGCCACAAAGAAGTAGATGTGGACCCCCACCGTGTTGCTGGCCTGGACGAAACCGAGGGAGATGAGCACCAAGCACACGGGCACTGTTTCATGGAGATCCCCGCGGTCGATCTTCATGATGATGAAGAGGGTGAAGGGGTACATGGCCGCAAGCAGCCACACTCCCACCAGGATGCGGTGGGTGCGAGCGGGCGGCAGGAGCTCGTGGTAACGGAGGGGCCACCTGACCGCGGCGTAGGTGTCCACCACCATGAGGGTGATGGTGAGGATGGCGCAGCAGTAGGTGGTGACGGTGACGGCCGTGATCAGCTCGCACACCAGCCAAGGCATGTGGGCGTTGGCGGCGTTGCAGATGGACGTGGCCAGGTTGAGGACGAGGAAGAGCATGTCGGCCGTCAGCGTGTTGGCCACCAGCAGGTAGCGCGTCTCCTGGCGCAGAGCGCGCGACAGGAAGATGCAGGCCAGCAGGACCGGGCTGGCCAGGAAGGCTGCCAGGGAAATGGCCGTGGTGGGGATGAAGAAGAGCTCCAGGTGCCACCGGCGCAGACTCTCAACCCACTCCTGAGTGAGGTTGGAGATCAGCACCGACGACTCCATGGTGGGTTCGAGGTACGGAGGGAACAACGGGGATGAAAGAGGTGAGATTTAGGACGTTTGATGTGCTGCGACCAGCCTGCAGAAGAAAACACAGCAACTTAATAAAAGGCTGTGATGCTGCCAACATTAAAGCATGCTGCTCATAGTAAAAACACAGCTTACTTTTGATTTTTGATCCAGTTGAAGT
>JAUESF010000041.1:1079759-1092244 GCA_032274765.1 Malacoctenus tetranemus
GTGTGTGTGTGTGTGTGTGTGTGTGTGTGTGTGTGTGTGTGTGTGTGTGTGTGTGTGTGTGTGTGTGCGTGCGTGTGGTTGGTGGGTGGGGCGGCTCCTTCGTTTGTATCCGTGTTGTGTAATTGTGCCTTTGCTGAGGATGAGTCGTTGTGGTCGCTTGTGTCCGTCAGATGCGCTTCCTGCTGCTGTTCAGCCGCCAGGGGAGGCTGCGGCTGCAGAAGTGGTTCACGCCGATCGGCGAGCGCGAGAAGAAGAAGATCATCAGGGACATGACCAACATGGTGCTGGCACGGCAGCCGCGCTCCTGCAACTTCCTGCACTGGAAAGACCTCAAGATCACTTACAAGAGGTGAAACACGCTCTCACACACACAGACACACACAGACACACACACTCCTGCTGTTACTCTCACAAATGGCAACAAAAAGACCTGAAATGACCAGAAATTCAGCTTTCTGTCGTTAGGTATTTTATTCACAATATGTAAAGATCACTTTGTTGAAAGAAGAATGAGCTGCAGTCGCTGAACACACACTGGTGTGATTCCTCCTGACAGTTGTAGCCTGAGGTGCTTTTTTTCAATCCTTGTCAATGATTCCAGGAATACAACTAAGAAAAGAACTAATTAACAGAGGTTTGGCTGTCTGCTCTTCAGCTCAGCTGGTTTTTTTTAACCCTTCAATGTCCACACAGTGGACTTTAAAAGAAATGAACATGGGAACAAAGTCTGCATTCAATCCAGCACTTATTCTAACCCATGCTACAAATCTCTTCAAATGTTACAAGATTGGAAAACAATAGAACAAGCGAAAGAATGATTGAAGAATGGGAATAATAGAGAGGTACAGCACACCTTGACTGGTTATTACGATGGGTGGAGATGGTTTAGACAAAGCTTGAAGTTCCTGTATAATTAGCTCCACCAAACTAATGAGTGGGATTTTGTATACTTTGTTTTGAAAGGGCAACATGAACTCGATGTCTTACTCTGTTCGTGTTGTTGGAAATCACCGTGTGCGTTTCACCTCAGGTATGCAAGCTTATACTTCTGCTTGGCCATTGAGAGCCAGGACAACGAGCTGCTGGCTCTGGAGGTGATTCATCGCTACGTGGAGCTGCTGGACAAATACTTTGGCAATGTACTCCCATCCTTTAGCTTTTCAACATGCAAATAAAGGCTCCAGTCATGACCTCGCTCCAAATGCTAACAGTCCCTCCTCCTCCTCCTCCTCCTCCTCCTCCTGTCAGGTGTGTGAGCTGGACATTATATTTAACTTTGAGAAGGCCTACTTCATCCTGGACGAGTTTCTGATGGGCGGCGAGATCCAAGAGACCTCCAAGCAGATCGTGAACCGCAGCATCGAGGCCTCCGACATGCTGCAGGAGGTGAGTCGCGCCGACCTCGAACCGGTGCCTGTGGTGTGAGCATGAAACATCTGTTGAGTGGCGGCGTGAGGCTTCACAGATGTTCGTGAACGTAGTTTAGAGCTTGTTGATGTTGGAGTTGCAAACCTGGCTTGCTGTGGGGGAATCACCTGCGAGGTTCTCGATGTCTGAGTCTGATCTGATGTGGGAAATGGAAAGCTAGCGAGCGAGTGTGAAGTAGCCAGTCCAATAACATTGGTGCTGCTGAGTCCCTCATGTGCTTTTCTTCTTGCTGAATAAATAGCTGTTGTTCTCTTTGCATAGATGTGCTTGTGCTGTTTTGTTTCTAACCCTCCCACCACCACCACCACTACCCCGGATCTCTCTCTCTCTGCTCGAGTTTTCTGCGAGCGTGAGACAGACGTCCCGCGGGACCGTGGCGTTGACTTGAGGCTGACGCTCTCTCGCTCTGTCCGTAGAGGCTCGTGGCTCGGTGTGGTTCCGACGGTGTAATCGGGGTGTGTCGTTTGGTTCGGAGCGAGGCTGACTAACACTGTTCTAATCTGGAGCTGGATTATGTGCAGCGTAGCCTCCCATTCATTTTTGCCCGTATCGCTTCAGGATGACAGCTGTGAGTGGTATGAGGTGGACCTGTTTGGATGACCTTGAATATGGACAGAAAGGTTAGATGTTGTGCCTGTGTTAGTTGACCTACCGTGTGTTGGTGTGCTCTGCACTCAGGTGACGAGTAGATGTGTGCCTGTGAAGATCATTCCTTTATCTTTCCTTTTCAAGCCTGAATATGTCATTTGTTCTCCTCTTGTTTCCCCCCCACCGCTGTGCCGTTTACCAGACCATGGAGGAGTATATGAGCAAACCTGCGTTTTAACCTGTGGGAGGAGCCTAACGGAGGACTGCAGGAGCCTGACGTGAACCGTCAGAGAAGTTTGGTGACAACTCTTTCCATGAACTCTTTCAAAAGACGAAAGAAACGGCAGACTTGTCGTCTGCTCACCTTTAACCTGAAGCTACCAGCATGGGACGCTGACGCCGTCTCACAGACCTGAAGCAGACGACAGAAACGGTACATTTGGGGTGTTTTTTTACACTGATCGCTGGTAAAATAGGTCGTTCTAGAGAATGGGAAGTGATTTTTAGATGTTACTGCTTTGATTCATTCACATTTGAATAGAGGAGAATGATTTTAGTGTGCGTGATTGGTTTTGGAGACATTGTGGTTTTCACTGAATATTTACAGGAAAAAAAATTGCTGTCTTTAAAAAAACACACATCCATGATGTTTGCAAAGTTCTGCCTTAATTTGAGCAAAATAACTTGACAAGACTTTAAAAATGACACTTTTTCTGCTCTTTTTTTAATTCTGCGTAACATATTACATGTGTGGGACTGTTTGCCTTTGAAAGGAACAGCTGCTTGTGTGGGTGCTTTGTTTTTTTACATTGTACAATTTAAGATATGATTAAATGTTTATTTTGATAAGCAGTCTGCTGTTTGTTGTTGTTTTTTCATCTTGGTAGCTCATTATTATAATGCCTTCATAAAACTAAATCTTGTGAGATTTGGTGTTTATAAGAGATTAGTGTAAATAAAAAAAAATAGTGTCATATTACTCTGTTCTTCCGATTGTCCCCTCTTGACCACTAAAGTGTAAAATGTGTTTTTTAATAAGCCAACACAACTCAGCAAGGAGAAAAATAATACCGCTGATGCTTTATTCATCTGTGATCGATCACACATTGTTGAACATGTACAAAATGGTTTAAAAATGAGCATACATAGCACAACCACTGGTAGGCCAACGATACGGAGCTTCGCAGTATGAAAGGGTTGGAAGGCAGGCGACAGTCTGGCAATTAGACTTGGAAATAATCATCCATTATAGTAACATTAAATCCACTAACCCTGAATATATCACGAGTCACGACAACACTCGTTCTCGGCCCCTCCCGGCACACCGCCCCCCCCTAACGAAAAATCCCTATAATGTTCCTGTGCTACTCCTGTCGTCACACTGCACGCTTGTGTTTTCAGAGGCCCAGTCAGCATTACACTGAATAATTCACCTTGTTTTTGTTTTTTTTTTAAATCGTCACATATGTAAATAAATAGTTTGACATCGATGAGAAAAATAAGCATTTTTACCATCACTCAGGCTGATTATAGTTGAAAATATAGGGCTGTTTACAAACACTATCAATGTAAACAAACTTTGAACAACATCATAAACCTTCAGTGGGATTTGATTGTAATTTGGTAAATGCAGTTTGTACAGAAGCTGAGGAGCATCGTCAGAGTGACAACAGGTTCACATACAATCAGTAGTTTGAGGGTAACGTTCACCTCACGGCTGTAATCTCTTGTGGTGTCATTATATTAAATCTATAATGTTCTTGCAGCAAGTAGGGACTTTTTTTTTTCTTATTTTACTTGTAAGATTGCTATAGTTCATTTTCGTTAGGGTGATATTAGTAATACCAGCTATAGTTCATATAATATAAATTTGTAAACTAGATCACGTCCACCAAACTTTATTTTTGAGACAGTATAAATACTATATTCAGAATATCGTGCGTCGTCGCAGGGCGTCAGGCTACATCCCGGCCACTGTTTTCTCGCGGTGCTCTTTCTCCTCCTCCTCTTCCTCCTCCTTGATGGTCTTTGGGGCCGACGTCTTGGCCGCCGCCTCCTCGTGGCCCTGCACCTCCGTGGGGTTCACGCCCTCCTCCTGCTCCTCCCCCGGGGCCTCCTCGGTTAGCCTCTTGGCCACTGGCCTCTGGTCGGCGTCCGCCTGGCCCAGGTAGTCCTTCATGGCGCGCTCGTAGAGCTCGTAGGGGAACTGGCCCTTCAGCTGCGCCTGGGTGTCCCGCTTGGCGATGTTGTTGGGGTACTCGGTGAGGATTTTGGCAGCCAGGTAGGTGGTCACCTCATCCTCCACGTCGCCCTCGTCGTCGTCGTCATCGGCAGCGTCGGTCTGGCGCTTCAGGGGCATTTTGTTGAGCTCGGACAGGAAGAGGTTCTCCCTGCGCCCGGACGGCGACGGGATCTTAATGGGACCCGGATTCGCGACGGGGTTGGACGACACCCTGTCCACGGGGGTCTTCATGGGTCTCTGCACCACGGGGTATTCGTTGCTGATCGTCTCCACCCCGATGATGTCCAGAAAGTCCTCCCGGTCCATGTCGTCCTGGGCGGGCTTGCTCTTCACGGGCAGCCTGCGGCTGAAGTAGCGTATCTTGGGCGCGGGGCCGGTGGTGTACCGGCTGATGGCTTGGGGGTCGCGGTGGAGCTTCCTGAGCTCCTCCGTCAGCAGCATGTCGATGAGGTCCTGCGGGGGGACGTGGAGCTTCAGGGAGAGCTGCAGCAGCTCCTTCACCGTCCGCGGGTCCACGATGGACGGGCGGATCAGCCTCTTCCTCTGCTCGCCGGTCTTGTCCCTCTTCTGCGTCTGGTCGCTCATCTCCAGGACCTTCAGCAGGTAGTAGTCGACCAGCTTGGTGTCGTCGTCGGCCTCCTCTTGGTCCTGGCTGGCCCGGCGCTGCATCTCCTCCCGTTCGAAGTCCTCCTGCTCTCCCAGGGCTCGCTCCATCTCCTCGTGGCTCCCGTTGACCAGCTCCTCCGTCTCCTGCCTCTCCTCCACGGGGACCCACTCCTCCCCCCCGGCGACGTCCTCGTACGCCTGACTCCTCAGGCTGAACCCGTCCTCCTCTTCGTCGTCGTCGTCCCCGAATATGTCTCTCTTCTGTCCGCCCAGCGTGGGCATCCTCCCCAGCTCCTCAAAGATGGACCGTAGGTTGGCGAGGCTCTGGGGCGTGTACTGCTCGTCCAGGTCCTCCGTGGCCCGTTTGGAGGCGTCCGTGTTCTCCTCGTCCTCGAACATCAGCGGGTACTTCTTGTGTGGCCGCGGGAAATTCCCGTAGTCCACCGGCGCGCTCTCGGGGACTTCAGTGTCTTTGGTGCGGTGCCTGTGCGTGCGGCGGTCGTTGCGGGGCGCAGTCGCGGGGCTCAGCTTGGCCTCTCTCCCGGCCTGATCCTGGAGAGACTTGAGCAGGGCTTTCATCAGCTGCTCGGCGGTAATGTCCTGCCTCTGCATGCCGGCGGCGGCGGCGGCGGCGGCGGGCTGGCGGTCCGCGGCGGGGGCTCCGTCCTGCTGCGAGGCGAGCTGCAGCAGGACCCTGAACTTCTCCACCTCGTCGTAGTCCGCGGGCTCGGGGCGACCCCCGTTCCGCTGCTTCAGGTTCTCGATGTACTCCAGGGCTTTGAGCATGTCGGAGCTGGGCGGGTAGGCGCCCGGCTGCCCCTCGCTCTCCCCGCCGCGGGGTCTGTAGTGGCGGGAGAGAGACGCGGTCTGCACGGCGCATCCATGGAGCAGGAAGGCGAGCAGAACCACGGCTCCCCCCGCGGGCAACTTGTGGTGGAAATGCAGCATTATAGGCAATTTATTACCTGTGGAACAACAGAGGAAACGACATTAGTTGAAGAATCGGAGGAAAAAAACGTGAATTTACGGAGGATTTGTTCCGTCCGAGCTCACCGGGCTGTCTAAAACCTCTCTCCGATGCAGTAAATACGGTCCTCTGTTTTGATCCGATATCTGTATTCACATCAGCGAGCTCCGCTCCGCAAATTGAATGATACGACGCTGTGCGTGAGGGGATGCATTCACATCCCTGGATGAGTCACTCCCCGCGTTGTTATGGGCAACCTCCACATCCGACGTCCTCTTGACAACACAAGCCTTAATTAAAAAGAAAACCCGCTCGTATCCCTGTTTTATGTTTCTCTCTCAGCTTGAACTCATTAAAACCAGAAACAGGAGAGAACTGGCTACATTTTTATCACGCGTAAAATCCCCTATCGTCGCCTCAAGTGATCAACTAAGATCCTCACGAATTGAAATCTACGGACGGATCCCTCCGTCCGGTTCGTTTGGATGTTCATCGGAGCCGTGGTGTATTTTGAAGGTGCGTGCCTTACCTTTGGAAATAAAGCTCAGACAGCAGGAAGGACGTATGGCATCTCCTCGGGAGCGGGGCTGTTCTCTTCTGTTTTCAGCACTTGGACAGCTCCCTTCGTTATATGAGGCAACACCTGACCACTGCGTCATCACACGACGCACGCAATCGCCGCTCCTAAAAAATCCATATAAATGATTCAGGTTTATGATATGGCATACTGAGGAGTGCGCGCGATTAAAAATAGCCGCTCTGTTGCACAGCAGCGCTCGGCAACAAAACGCGTCTTTTTAATGAATGGAGCGAGCATTAAAAAAAAAAGTGGAGCTGAAAATCTATTGACACTAGAGGCGATGAAATATTCATCTCCTCGATACGTGGTTTCAATGAAAGGTTGAGAGAAGGGACGTGGACTTGTTACTGAAACAACGCCCTTATTTGGCTTTGTTGCCTTCTTTTAACGCAGGAAACACTCAGTTAATGTCTGGCCTGATCTCATCTTTTATAAATATCAAAGTGTAGGCACAAGGTGTAGGTGAGCTGTTTTTTTGTAACAATAAATGAGCAATTTTTGCCATTTAAATATGATTTTTTTTAAAAGCAGTTATCGTTCCTCTCCTCCTGGCACAGGAAGAGTTAAACCCCGTAGCGATGACTCACAGGCTGAAACCCACCGCGGAGTTGCTGTCGCAGTTTCTCTCTCTCTCTCTCTCTCTCTCTCTCTCTCTCTCTCTCTCTCTCTCTCTCTCACCTCTGACAGGCGCTGATAAACACCCCTCTGACGGCCGGGGGCCAAATCTGCACCGATCTGCAGGTCGACGGGATGAAGGATGAGGATGAGGGGGGTTAAGGTCAGGATTTTGGGGGAGTGGGCAAAGTTTTCTCTTCAGATCCAAAGACGGACTGAGTAAACTCTGGTATTTTCTTTCATCAATAAGTCATCGACTTGTGGTTATTGTTCAAACAGTCGCTCCCACTGAGATCATACAGAACAGCAGTTTGCAGCCGTTTATTCCGGGGGCTTTATCTGCCTTTATAAAAGGTTGTGGAGCCCCAGCCTGCAATCTCTGATCTGCCACATTACAGTGAAGCCAAACACTTACAGGAACACACTACAGGCTTCTGGTTTCGTTAACCTCGGACCACCTTCCTGCAGATTGACTCTAGAAGTTCACCAGAAGCTCCACTGATGGACTTTAATGCACGCGAAGTTTAGATTCATTGTGAGGAAAACCATCATTCATTAACAAGTCCTAACGAGCTTGATTAGCTGCAACAGGACCAATGATTGCTCATCAAACTGTGGCCACATCTGCCAATGTATTCTAATGTGGTGGTCCGTGCGCTCCTCCTCTGTGTTTACCCTGCCGCCTTCCTTGTTGTCGAGTCCCTACAAGCTCAGCCAATACATTAGGAGGCTAATTTTATCCTCTGCGATGCTCTAGAGATGCCCGGTCTCCTTCCGAGCCTCTAAAGTGATTTTAACTATCTGCTCAATTTCCTCTGACACCCACCTCACACACGCCGACATTAAGCGCTCCTCCCTTTCAGCTCCCCCACATTTTCGTCTAATTGCATCCACTGTGCGTCTCGTTCGCTCCGAGATTCGGTCATTTTATCTCAAGAAAAAGGTTCAGGAGAGAAAAACGCCACCCTGCCTCATTCACTCTATCCTCATCAGCGGGTGCACAGCGGGTGCACAGTGTGTCATCGCTACGTCGGCAGCGCTGGAGGTGTTTCTCAAGTTGAATGTGCCGTCAGCCGGCTGCGCTGTGACAGCGGAGGAGCTGCGGAGAGCCTTCCTGGTATTAACAGACACATCCGTCTGCCTGACTGCTGCTGCTGCTGCTGCTGCTGCTGCTGCTGCTGCTGCTGCTGCTGCTGCATGTGAGTTCATCTTGAGTATGCGAGACAGGAAGTGAAGAGGGTTGACAGAAAAACAAGAGAGAATAATAAATAAACAACGTCAGAGATGAAGAGGCTGATGGAGAGAGACATGCGTGGAGTGGTGTTGTGGGACGCGTCGGTTACTCCCTCAGCATCACTCCTCTGACATCACGCCTCCCCGTTCAGAAACAGCCTCCGCCCCGGGGGACGGCTGGTGCTCCACGGGTCACAACAACCAGCCAGCTGCTGTCAGAGGTGAAGCTGCCGCTGGACGTTGTCAGTAAGTGAAGGAGGAAGCACGTCGTTTCTCAACACGTCTGCCTTGAATCTTACAACACGAGCTCAGAAACGCTGGCAGAACAACGACGCCTTTGTTTGGGATGAAATGAACGAGTCAGATGGTTGCTTCAATATGTTAGCATGAGCTGAGGCACAACACAATACTTGACAGGATTTGAATAGGCGGGCTGTGTTATTTCTTTAAGACATACCTCTGCCACCGTCTCGGCAGCAGATCAGCAAGAAAGTGTCTCAGTGGGAGGTTTAATGTGAGCTGGCCAGGTTTCCAGTGTGCCAGCTTCCAGATATATATACTCTTCATGTGTGTGTGTTTGCTAATTTGTCTGCTTTTCTTCCTCCTCTGTGGTTGTGTAACTCACATCAACAGCCCCTCGGGCGCCGTGTTGGAGCTGAGTGATGGATGGGAGATTTCTGAAGCGGGGTCCCAGCAGGCTCCGTCTGGTGAAGGATCCACCGGCTGAATCTGTAATTCCTCTGCGGGGATTGCAGCGCGCTGTCTGCGCGCAGCGTTCCGGACACAGACGAGTCACTTCAGCCATTAAAACAAACAAAAGCAAACAGCTCGGCGCGGCTGCATCCCTCCTCTCGCTCTGTTTACGCCTCTCCCCTTTAGTCAATGGCAGTGGAACGCAGGAAAACAGGAGAAATTATAGTGATTGAATAGCGACTCATTAGTGCCACTCTCCCTCTCACTGACTTTGGTAAATGACTTAAATGCTCCTTCAGTCTGACTGTTTATCCTCGGAAATGACCCTCAACACTCCACCATTTAAAGGCTCTTTTTGCAGAGCTGATGGAGTGAGCGACTCTTTTCAGATGGCATCACACTCCAACTTCTGCCACTCTGCTGCCTCCGTGAGTGATCGCCTAAAACGCAGGAAGACGTGTGAAGAAACAGGTGAGAGACGTCGTCACACGGCTCAAGAAATGGAAAGTTTCAGTTTGCTGTGACAGAAACACAGAGGGCAACAGGTTGGTGTTGAAAAACAGGAAGCAATCATTTGTTTATCAACAAACAATTGCAAGTTTGCGGCGTCACCCCGATGTGAAACAGCGAGGCAAAGACAACGTTAGTCCTCGTGCAAGCAAGCAGTGTCACCAAATGACAGGACCACCACAAGATCTTTACAACAAGCTTCTGTTGCTAATTTGTACTTTTGGGATGTTGGACATACGAGTGTGTTGGATCTTGTTTGATTTGCACTCGCCCCACGTCTGCGCTTCATCTGTATAATTTAGTCGTTTGGACTGTGTGATGATGCACAATCTGTCTCCATCCACGCTGAGCTCCTCTGCTCCTCCTCCGTCTGAACCAGCTGCAGTCGATCGGGACGCCGCTGCTGTTGAACGTCCGTCAAAGCGGTGGGAAGTGAAAGATACCAGCGAGACAATGGTGGGCATGCGTCAGAGTCGCACACACACACGCACACACACACACACACACACACACACACACACACACACACACACACACACTGACTGACTCACGGAGCTCTAACTCAAGGCTTTTTTCAATGTTCGGCTTCTTGCGTTCAGAAAAATGGCTCAAGGACCGATGACTCACCTGAGCTGGCAGGTCAGAGAGCAGCGAGCCTTTTAAAGGAGAACATTCAGTCCGTTTATTGGAGGAAGGTGAAGCTATTTTAGGATCTTTACTTGTGCAACTTCAAGTCTTGCGTGTCTCCGTTTTTAAAGCGGTGCCGGACCGTCTCTCAACTCTGACAGTGTGAAACCTTCACTGCTGAACTCTCTGCAGCACCGGCTGCTTTCACGTCATCAGGTTTGAATGTATTTCTGTCTTTTTATTTTGAATCGTCGCTGTTTTTCCTTCCATTGGCCTCGCTGCTCTCTTCCTCCGACCTCCCACACAAGGATTTCATCACTGTTAACAAGACCGGCCGGTGGAAATAAAGGCCTGATGAATGTAAACGCTGTAAAAGGGTGGAAACAGGCTGTAGTACACAATGAGTGAAGTACAAGGAAGACGATGACTGGGTGAAAGAAAGAAGGAGTCATGTGTGGTTACGCTCTCCGCTGCTGCGTTGGCTTTCATCACCCTCACCTCTTCACGGCCCGTCACCAACACGCTCGCCGCACCTTCCTTTCAACCAACGTCTCCATGGAGACAGTCTCTCATCTGCCTCCTCCTTCGTCTCTCTGCACAGGTTAGTGTCGATAGACAGACGCTCGGTTTTTTTCTTCTCGTAGCCTACTTTACTTTCATCTTCAGGTCCAGAGAGCTGGAAATGAAAGACACGTTTGTTCGTTTGCTGTGTTCTGGTTTAGCTGAAGGCTGGTTACACCCTCAACAGGTCAGCAGTCCATCACAGGAGAGAGAGAGAGAGAGACATGGACACACAGTGAGACAGTTTTGGTCCCCAGTTGACGATACGATTGTGTTTTGGGGCTGTGAGAAGAAGCAGGAAATCAATACCTGCACATTGAGAACATGTAAACATACAAGGGTCTTTTCAGGCTGCCCCCCGGTCGAGTTTCACTGGGCGGTGGGAGCAGCGACCACTGCACTGGTTCAAAACTCAAAGCACAGTGGATGATATTTCTGCCTGTGTGCATAACATCCATACAGGTTTCGGTGTTTCAGTCAGCAGCAATTAATGGACCATCATCTCGATACAGGTCCAAGATTAATGCAGACGATATATGAGCAGACGGTGTCTTTCTCAGCTGTCTTTGTGTTGAAAAATGGGGCCCTAAAACGTTCCTGCTTCGGTCCGCCAGATGTCTGAAGCCGGCCCCGCACGCAGGCAGTGGTGGTCTTCTCTGTAGCTGTCCTGCTAATCCACCGCACTGTGCCAATTACAGCAGGAAGCCTGGTCTCTGTCTCCAGCCGGCAGGTGGTTTTGGGAACAGAAACGAGGGTGATTAGAGCCACCGTGCGTTGTCTGAGGAGCCGATGTGAGCAGAGGAGGAGCCGGCCGTCTGAGCAGCGCCGGGGGAGGAAGGAGGGGATCCGTCTCGGCCCGCTGTCTCTTTTGAAAAGGGCACATGTCCGCCTCATGCTGCAGGAATGCAGCTGGAAACCTGTAGGAGTGAATCAGACATTATCTCTGAATTAATGAGCACGGCAGAGCCTCCACTTCCTCCGCCGCTAATGGTCATCTTTTGTTTTGTTTTTTTTTTTTAACAAGGAAGAGACGTTTTGACATTTGGCCAGATAACGCTAATTTATTCTCTGGCCGAGCTGGAGGAAGATTATCGACACCAGTCTCATTCTCAGCAGTTAGCTCAGGATGAAAGATGTCGGCTTTCTGCACAAACGATGAGCTCGTTAGCCTCTTTGAAAAGAAAAGTCCAACACAAAGCTTTGACAGCCTTTAAAAAAAAGAACTAAATAAAACTTTACACAACTTGAAAGTAGAACGTTACGCAACATGTTTGAAATGCACAGACGAGTCCTGGACCGGATCTCAAACTTTCCCAGTCCAGGAGATTTGTGTTTTTTGGGTCTGTTTCTCAGTTCGACAGCCAGATAAAGTCTGCAGATTGTGCGGATGATGGCAGACAGGAAGCACCACCTCGCAATCTCTTTCTCAAGCTCCGCCTCCCAGCTCGTTTCTTCGCACGCTGATGAAGCCACGATTTATCACCTTCCTGCCCGCGACGTCGCCTCAGACCATATCTTGTTCCTTTACGTGACTTCAGACCCTGCTCCCCAATGTGCTGCACATGTCTCACGTCTCTCCTCTGCAGCTCTGTCTCCCTCCCTGCCTCCTGCTGAGCCTCAGCTCTGCTTTCCTCTCATTATCACAACTCGTCGCCTCCCTTTGCTTCATTTTTTTTCACCCAACCTTGTTTATGTTAATGACTGCGAGCCATTGCCATTGTGCTCTGAATCATCCCTTCAGCGAAAGACAAAAGGTGCGCGAGTGTGTGTGTGTGTGTGTGTGTGTGTGTGTGTGTGTGTGTGTGTGTGTGTGTGTGTGTGTGTGTGTGTGTGTG
>JAUESF010000041.1:1195456-1211465 GCA_032274765.1 Malacoctenus tetranemus
AAAAAAACATTGTCAGGAATATCCAAGATAGTTTGGTGGGTAAATTAATGGAGCTGACAGGAATTAGAGCATGTGCCTGACATACATGTCTCAACGGAGATTTCTTCTCTTTTTTTATGACCGCAGGAAACGTATCACAAACAACAGCGGGGAGATAAATGTTGGATGAAGCAGGACGTCACGAATCATTACGCTGGATGCCAAGTAAGTGCGTGTCTATGAGTGTGTGTGTGTGTGTGTAACTGAACTAATAGGAAAGCCTCGATTAATAAAATAAGGCTGGAAAAATCCGAGTAAGAAATCAGTGAGTATTTGTACATAACCAAGAGCGCCTTGAAATTCAGAGCTGCTGGAAATAGTTTGCACAGTTCAGTGATGCATTTTCAGTTCAGGCGAAGCTTCGCTTCCAACTAATAACCTCCCCTGGACAGTCTGGTCGTGCCAGTCCTGCAGCAGTTCCTCCGTCCAACAACTCTGGGAAACCGGGCAACGGCTGCGAGAGTCGTCTTCCTCTTCTCCTTCTTCTTCTTCTTCTTCTTTTTTAATGAGCTTGGCCAAAGTTTCACCTGCAACTCACACCTGTGGGCCGTGATGGGTTTCATGGTGAGACGGAGATTGTTAAAAAAAACTCACTGTTTGGTTCCCCCCGAAAAAAGAAACATAACAAACAGCAAACACATTTTTTACCTCACACTTTGTGAAGATATGAAACCACAAGTACATCTTCTGTGGCAAAACTTACTCGTACCCTCATAAGTCTTACCTTCCTTTTGTAAATGTCTTTAGTGATAAGTGGGTTTAAACTATCGTGGTGTTGCTGTGATACATTGTCTGAGTTGTCTGCACTGTGTGAGTCCGACAGACAGTTCCAGAGAAAGTAAGGTGGAGGAAGATGCTCTAAAATCTGTTCTTTCCTGAGTCTCCAACGTGCAGCCTGAAAACGCCAACTTTGTCCTGACTTGAGGTCACGAGAAAATGTGCAGGAGTAATAAAGTGAAGGACTAAAAGTGTCCTAAAACATTCATATTAATGAAGCGCAGCTCAGAGAAGTTCAGTTCGGAATTTGACTTTCAAAATAGTCGACGTATGTTTTGTCGATCAGCCTCGCAGTAATGTAGTCATTACAGGGGAGCGCTACACAGTATTTAATGTATTTTTACACGGCTGATTTTAATCCCCCACCCCCCCCCGTGCTCGGTTTCAGTGCCTCTTTGACTGAGCCTTAGAATAACTCCATTTATAATTCTTCTTCACCTTTTGGAGGCAATTACATGGCTGCCCTAATCTCATCAGTCAGGGAGACAGTCAGTGAGACAGCTGTTGTAGTGTTTCATTCTTATCTCCCTCCGATGCTCGCTGCCTCCTCCCCTCCTCTGCCTTCCTCTCCTCCCTCCTCCTCCATCTTCCTCAGGCTGGGTGGCTGGCGCGTCTGGTGACAGCGAGTCCTTGGCTCCATCTCACGCCGGCTCTTCCCTCTTTCAGCCGGCCGGAGCGCCGCGTCTGTGCGGGCGTCCGCTTTTTTTTTTTTTTTTTTGATATTGGACCGTCCTTGGTTTTTTCGCCCCCCCCCTCCACTTTCCTTCCGTCCTCCTCGCAGTTGCAGCTGCGGTCAAATTAAAGCCATCAGCTCTGTGACCGTGACAGGGCGAGCCGTAAACAAGTGAGCGAGATGTAAATCCGCATCCCCGAGTGGTCCGGTCCATTAAAATCAATACGGGCTCATCTCCATATCTGAAGCCGCGTATCTGCTCCTCGCGGAGGATTCGTTCTGCATCAGTTCTCGAGTGAAGTAAATGATGAAACGTCTTAGCGGCGGGGAGCAAAAACACAATTAGGTTTGTTGTGTTGACCAATGCCTGAAGAATTAGCCCCAGAGTCTCGCTTCTCAAATTTAACAGGCTGGAGCGGTGGGCGGAGCTTCCTTTAGGGGCCAAGTTTCACAAAAAAAAGTCACTCTGCGAAACGTCACGGGTGATAACGATAGTTAGTTTTACATGTATTTATGGTCATGGACCATCACATTTACATGCTGTTTCACAAGAACATTGCCAATCTCTCCTTTCAAATGCAATTTCCTGCAGCACTGCGGGGGGGTGGGCGGGTGGGGGGCTTCGGCGAGCCCGGTCGTCCGCTCCGCCTCGACCTTTTCCTGCTCGCGGTTGCCGTGTCACCTTTGTGCACCGAGCAGAATGTATTTCTGCGCTTGTTTTCTCTTCCCAATTGACACTTTCTTGGCAGTCCGGCCTGCGAGCGGCACGTCAGCCATGTTTATTTTGGATGACAGATGCAATCTGCCCCCGTATCAGCTGACGGGTCAATCTATATCTCATTACTCTTTCCAAACAATATCATCTTGGCTGAGATTCACCAGGTATCCTGGTGGATCCAGCCGCAGACACATCCCGGACGGCTCCTCTGACTCTGCACCTCTTCACTTCATTGTGGCATCAAATATGGAACAATCCTTTTTTTCCGTGACTTTTACACCACGGCTTTGATATTTGCTTCTTTCTCACCTCTCATCTACATTTACTTCTCGTTTTCGTCGCTTCTCCTCTCCGTCCAAATCTCTCCCCTCTTCCTCGCTCTCCTCGCTATTATTCGCTCTTTTTGCAGGGCAGCTCAACAGCGGGCTTTGCTCGTGTGATTTACTTTCTATTAGGGGATTAAAAATCAATTATGCAGGAAGCCATGCGTAGGCGTGATTATAGCTGTGCATGACGGCACCATTCATCACAGGACCACTCATCTCTATAGCTGTTAGTTACACAACACACACCAGGACAGCCATCTTTTACCATGAACTCTGCCCCTCATCTTTTGCTCAGCGTGAATGGAGTCGGTCCGCCATACATCAGAAGATGGATGACTTGGGCCTTTTTTTTTTTCTTTGTACTGCAAAGAGGTGGAAAGACATAATGTCCTTAAACATGGATTTAAAAAAAAAAAAAAGCGAGAACAATTTACGAAAGAAACATCCGTCTGAGTTAAATGTAGCCAATTATAACAATTACAGAGCCATTTGCTCGGGAGGGAGCAACACACTAACAAGCCTGACAAGACCTCAAAATAGTACTGAAACGGCAGCGGCAGAGAGCTTTCGAATAAAACATATGCTGCTTCTCCGTGGCACAGTTTAACACTGCTGCAGCTGCTCGATTGAACCCGCTTTTTCTTTCGCGTGCGATTCCGCCTCGTTATGGTCGATGTCGTCACGGCAACGCCACCAGGAAGTGCTATGATGACGCTTGCGATAAAGGCATCGAAAACACGTCTGAGTTTTGTAGTTTTGATTTTGACCCCCTCAAAGTGACGGAACAGGTCGGGAACCTCAGATTTAATTGAAAAAACCCTTAAAATAGCATCAGTTGAGTGGAGCCACATAAATACTGATGAAAGAGCTCTTAAGTTTCCGTTCAGGTCAAGACTATTCGAGAAGTCACGAGATGAGAGCAACAGTTACAGTTACAGCTCACGAAAGACAGCAGGTGAGCCAGTTCCCTCAGCTGCGTCCTTCACTTGTCAAGGCGGCGCATTAGAATACAAACTCGCAGAATAAATGGACTGTTCAGGTGCTGCCAAGGATTTTAGGCGCAGGAGAGACACTTTGGGATAAATCGCCTCGACTGTCACAACATAAAATGAAATCAAATGCTGAAGCACGGAGGTTCATTCTTGACCTTGCGGGGGGAGGGGGGGGTGTCTGTGATAAAACACACTCAACTTGTGTGTCAAGATTTCCACCTCCACAACGGATCATGAAAAATAGATGATGATCCTGTGTATGTAAATAGTATTTAAGGCTGAAAATGGTGACTTAGAGAAAAAAAACTGTTCTATCAGAACTGCAAGGCCAAAAAAAAAAAAACCTCTAGGAGCATTTGTTCGCTGGTTGAAGCATTTTCAGGTTTACAGGAAACAACTAAGTTATTGAATTGGATCTGGTGCGGCGATACTGGTCTTTACCGGAACGTAGTGTTACTTTCCCAAGCTCTGGGTTGGATCCTGTCTGGGCTTGTGGTCGTAGCATCGCCAAATCACGACATGAATACATTAAATAAAATCTACCTGCATCCGTCAGTTTAATCTACAATGAGTCCTTGAGAGACTCACATATATTTCAGCGATGCCTTTTGTGTGGTTTGTTATCAGAATGTTTTTTTAATTAGTGTTTTCATCCTCTCTGCTAATCACCCTTGACCTTCGCAGATAATCCTCGAACCCATTTTTTTTCTTTGTTTCACCATTGGTCAGGTGCAACTCGACAATAACTCCTGTTAAATCCCAACGATCCATAATCGACACGAGCGAAATACTAAGTGCCAGACGACTTGGACGCTGCTTTTCCCCCTCCCTCCTTTAATTTCAGTGTATTTCTGGACAGCGTAGATAAGGTGGCGGCGCTGTTGGCTGCGCAGGTTTTTGGGGGACTTTTCCGAGATTTCGAAGGTTTTTGAAACCAAGTGAAATGTGTGGTCACAAGCGCTCTGTTGTGAGCAGTGGTTGTGCTTGGGGTGGGGAAAACATCAATGCCAGGGATGCAGACAGGGCAAACAAGCCGATGATGAAGGCTGTCTTTGTTGCCGGGCGGACTCTGAAAACCCTGGAGGCCGCGGCACCGGAGAGACAGACCAAACTGAACTCTGTCTCGGGCAGAACCTCCCCGGCCCTCGTAACACATCCCGACACTGCTCCAGAGGACGTGCTGTCGCGTCCCTCTGAGGTGCATCACACACACTTTTTCTTTTTTTAGATGGGAGCCAACATCAGGCTACCTGTTCAGATGGATGTCGCCTCCTCCGCCACCGAGGAGAGAGCCGGGGCAGGGAAAGTGCAGTGCGGCCGACGTTCTGCCCTAATAAGCCTCCACATCTCGCTCTTTGCTTCCTCCGCAGAAATCTATAAATACACGGCAATTTGCAGTTTGTGTTTTTTCTGGACCGATCGCAGGACATTCCCCATGAACGTGGTACCGCATAGAAAGATTTCCCAGAAAACTGCAGCCCAACAGCAACCACAGGCAGATTTTTTGAAGTTGTTTTCTTTTGTGTATTTGTCGCAATGGGAATTTTTAGGGAGGATTTTTGAAAGATTGGGGAAAAAAATGTGACCTCATTGACGAGTTTTAATGTGGCTTTACTAAGTACTCAAAAATCTAATGGAAACGTTGTTGTGGCTTTAGGTCAAAGGTTACGGTGTGGTTTGGTCGGAGGTTCAGGCACATCACAAGTCCCGATGATTAAAGTTAGGACACAAAGTTCATGTTTCCTTCAACGCACCCGATTCCAGATCAGGCTCCAGATCAGGTTTTCTGCAGAGCTTCACAATGACGCACTCGCTGGATTCAGTTGCTGGACTTCATGTGTCAGAGGACCAGAGGATCAGGAGGGAAAGCGCAGGGACACGACCGTCCCCAGAGACCGCCTGTCGTCCTCTGAGACCAGGATTTGACATCTGTTAGTGGAAGATTTAAACGTCAATAGTGAAATCTAAAAAACAAGCAGGAGATGGAGGAGAAGTGAGGCCCCCTGAGACCACCCAAAGCAATGACTTTAAACTGGCTGTAATGGCCACACTGTGTGGCTGCTCCGTTATTAGATCAAACTGATCAGCTTGTTGTCAAACCGACGGCAAACAGGCCTATAATTATGGAGCTAGAAGGTAGCAGCAGATGCCAGCAGGTTGAAAGAAAAGCCTAATTAATTTAATCCATTGGTAAACAGAGAGAGATTGTGAATCTGTTTACTTTTTAGTAAAACCTTCCTCGACAATCTTTGCTAGATTATTCACATAAACCTGCGTTGTCGCCATCATCTGCGAGCGCCCCTCTAAAAACCCTGCCTCATCCTTGGCAGTATTGAACATTTGCCAGGAGCAAACACAAGATACTTTTGAGTTTTTTTTCCCTCTGAATCACCAGCAAACGTTTTTCACTCCAGTAACTATACACACAGTCGTATTCCGGCAGAGCCTGAGCCGGTGTTTGTACCTCTACAGTTTCTTATGTGGCGCACGCGCACGTGAGCGCGCGCGCGCGGTCGCGCAAACCCACAGTGGCTGCTCTTTTCATGCCTATAAGAGTCCAGACTTCACGTCTGTTTACTCTGAAAGGTTCAAAGATAATTTACCTGGATTAGAGGAGCCATCTGTGCCTGCCATCCCAGATTGCTTTGGAGGTGTCTCAATAAATACTGAGCAGGCTGCGATGGCAGACAGTGCAATGGAAAAGCAGTAAGATGTTCGCTCTGAAGCAGGTCCTTAATGCCCCTTTTTACATTAGTTATTTCTGGCTGCCCATCAGTGGCAGCCGTGACGTCGGCTCGACGCAGCGCCTCGGAAATCTTCCTCTGGCCTCCGGTGCAAAACAGTCATTCATCAAGTCCGTGCACTTTGTCTGTAGTTCATATAAAGTCTTGTCATTCATTTCATTTTCCAATTCCAGTGATTTTTTCCGAGTGCAGCCATCGCTGTCGCGCTTCCTGTGCTTCCTTTTTGTGTGTTTATTTCGTCCTCTGGTTCCTGTTTTGCTTTCGCTGCTTCGTACTTTTCAGTGTCTTGTGGCTCCGCCCTCACTGCGTCTCACCTTCAACTCGGTTATTTCCACCCGTGTCTCATCAAGCCCCCTGCTGACCCCACGTGTGCTTGTTCACGCCTGTTTGTTTTTGCTGCATCGCCTTTCTGCCACGTTTCCACCGGCCTGTTATACTCCTGTGCTTTGCAGTGTGCCGTCTTTTAGTGGCAGTGTGTTTGGCTTCACTGTGATGTTTTGGTAGATCCAGATTTGATTGGGAGTCAAACGTGTTTCTCTGTTTTAGGAAAAATAAGATGCTGACTCTCAGTTTTACTCGGCATTGAGACAATTCACCTCAGTGGGCGATAGATAGGAAGGGCGAGAGTTTTCTGCAATTGTTGGTCAAATGTCAATCTAAACACCCTCGAATTACGGCTAAAAATTGGCTCTTTAACATCAGAACGGGTCCCGCTGCGCTCGACCGCGGCGCCAAACAAAGAAGCCAAGCGGGAGACGATTCCCTCCATAATTCCTCCTGACTGCTCTGATGATGCGTTCGCGGACATTCATCAAGTTTGAGACAAAATCTTTGCCGGCTTTGACAGCGCCGTCATTTGGACTAATGTAACGAGGCTCCCGTGCAGACGGCGGCGAGCCACGGAAATGGACCCAGTTTGGCGCCAAGGTGACTCCGACCCCGTCGCCGTCCCCAATTTGGAGCATCAAGTCGCCGTTAGGGCGACGATGAAGTTGACACGTCGTATTTTGTGCTCATCTGGAGTCGCGTTAAGTGGGAGCGGAGCTGTTTGTAGATATTACAATCCGGCGTTACAGCTCCCCAACGTAAAGCGCTGTGTGAGGGTTTATTTGAAGTGAACGCTGAAAGTCTTCCTCAGTTGCAGCCACTGGGAAAGTGTTGGCGCTATGAAGAAAAAAAGGAAAAGAGAAAAGAAGCATAAAACCTGCCTAAGGTGGAGCTATTGATTTTTAAAAAGGCTGCATCTCCTGGCTTCTTGAAACATGCTGAGGCCCTGAAACACCTCCTCCCCTCTCCGTCTCCCACACTCACAACCACCACGTTGCCCTTTTACAGCCAATCGCTTCACACTTCCACACAAGCGCACACACGTTTTAATGGAGGCCATTCATCCAGGTAGCTAGTTAGTTGCACAGTCATTACAGTGTGTATGTAGAAGTCTGGGAGAGGTGTCTCTGTATTAAGTCAGGCGGCAGCACACGCCTGGGGACACACCTCGGGGCTGGAGAGGATAGAGATCCCGAAACGTCAAGTCGTCCACACGTGGTCGAACTCACTGGAGGAGTCTGTCAGCGCTCTTCTTATTTAGATACTTTGCTATTTTCGGTGCTGTGGGTTTTTTTCTTTTTTCTTTTTTCTTCTTCTTCTTCCTCTCTGAGGAGACGTGAGGTGGCAGCCGAGTAAAAACTCGCATTCAGGAAATAATTTGCTGCTGCTGTGCCGTCCCAGAATAAAGACGCCGGGATCTTCGCAGTAATATCCTGATTATTTCCCAACTGCTACAAACAAATTAGACTGCAGCACTCGTTGTGAGAGCGTAAAAAAGGAGAGAAGGGCAATCTTGACTGTGGAGCCACGCATACATGTGAACCTGCACCACACACACACACACACACACACACACTCAGTCGAATGTTTTATTTTGCAATTACACACACATGCTTACACCTTCCCCTGTTTGCCTGTAAACGTTACGGCGCGCAGTGTGTGTGCGGTGAGATTGTAAAGAGTGCAGCTCATGAATCTGTGGCACTGATAAACCTGCGTTTACGAGGAAGCCTGGGGATCCATATCCTGCTGATGCTGCACACACACACACACACACACACACACACACACACACACACACACACACACACACACAAACCTCTCTCACACAGAGATGGGAACAAAGTACCGTGTTACTTTCCTGTTGTCTTCTGCTCTCAGTTCTCATTCGCGTTCGTTGATGTGAAGCGATTTGAACTGCTGCAATCTGCCCTGCAAGTACAGTTGCCTTTTTCCTACAATAATCCAACTATTTCTCGCGTCTATGAGTCAGTCGCCAGGCGGCATGGTGGGGTAGTGGGAGGCGCTTTTCGCCTCACAGCACATGGGGTCCTGGGTTTATTCCCGCGTGATGCTTTTCTGTTATAATTCTGGCTTTTCTGATTCGTGCACATGAGTGAGTCCGTCCAAGGTCGTGCAGAATCCACTGTTTCTTTCTTTTTTATATAGAAGCTACGAGAGTAAATTTGACTGGTGTAAGAAACTTGTAACTGTAATCATGTTTTCCGAGCTCGCCGGTATCATTTTTAGTGACTTGCACAACACAGCTGTCTTGTTTAAGAGGGCATCACTTCTTTTATCCTCATAATAGCTGTAAAATCTGCGGTGAACGATCCCCAACACGCCGTTAAAACTCGTTTTTATCGTCGGTGCTGGTAAAGTCACGACCACGATTTAGCTGCCCTTAAATTCAAGGGTTGGTGGTTTGATCCTCTCCATCTCGCTTTTGTCCTCCGTCAAGGTGTCCCTGAGCAACATCACAACAAAGCACACCCCAGCAAGAATTCGGTCGGCGTTCCTGCTGGAAATATAAAGACTCACACGAGGTAACAACTGATATTGTTCTGACAGTCGACACTGGAAAACGGTTTCCCTCCTTGAGGCATCATCAATAAGAGAAGAGTACAATGTTATTAGGCGGCGTCAACACTTAACGGAGTTATGTCCTGTTGTGACATTACGCTCTCCCGACGACAGGAAATCATTTTGACTCGGCAGTCCTCCGAAGACGACGATCACGCCGTCTTGATGTCTCCCCAAACAGTCGACTTTGGGCGTGAAACCAGAGATCGGGCGAGTCGGCCGCGCCGCTTCAGCTCGAGTGCGGAGGCGAAAAAAAAAAACCCCGACACTTTATCCTCTCTCAAAAGCGTTTGTAGCCTTTTAACGGCAGCAGACTTGAGCTCGACGGAGGCCATTTTCAGACCTCACTGCCGGGCAGGTGCAGAAAGATTTGAATGATTCATGAATCAATTTTGCCCCCGTGTGAATGCAGTGCTTACAGGGATGAAGCGTTCTCGCCGCTCGGCGAGGCTCCGGGGCTCGCGGCGTCGCACTTGTCTGAGGCGGCTCGGGCGGCAGCGGGCTCTGTAGTTTTTACCCCCTTCTCCTCGCGCCACACAGATGCCATTACCTGAAAGCATTTAGAGTGGAGGGAAATGAGGTCGGACGCCGGGCTGGGTCGGGCCGGGCCGGGCCGGGCCAGGCCGGCTCTGGGTGAAGCAACCCCACCATGAGGCTCCTGCTCCCCCCCACCTGCACTCTGTCTTTCTCTCCCACACGCGCTGCACAATGTCTCCATGATTGCAGGGTCTTCTGTCATGTTTTGGCCATTACAGCACTCGTCCTCTCTCGCACTGAGAACCTGACAACTCTGACCCCTTTTAGAGTCATATTACCAAACACACACACACACTCGCACTCTCACACACACACACAGGTTTTTTGTTTCCTGCTCCTCTCTGCGCCTCACGAAACCTCTTCCACCCTTCTCCCTCTCACATGCACATTCTGACACAGGCAGATAGTGGGAGGAAAGAGGATGGATGACACATTTCCTGAGGAGAGGCAGCCAACGTTATTTGTTATAATTCAGATCCGATTTCAATATTTTCAAACCCCCCTCGCGAAGATTTATATGCGCTGCCTCGGAGAGCATCCGTCTCGACCGAACCCTCGGCCAAGCTCGACTCTGCGCCGGTGTCACATGATCGATGTTTCCCCTGGCCTCTCAACATCTTGGGTGGAGGTGGAGGTTGGGAGGTGGGGGGCGGGGGGGGTCACACGGGCCTCTCTGTCAAGCTTGGTTAATTTTGCACTCTCAGCTCCACGGCTATTAGCATATGAATATCCTCATAGCCATACATATTCCAGAGCCCTGCATAGGGATCTCCAAAAGTGGCTCTTTTTAAGGAGGAATGTGAAAAGACCGGAGGGGACGAAGTAGGAGGAAGGAGTGGTTGGAGGGCTGGGTGGCTGGGGGGGTGGGCGGGTGGGGGGGGCTTGGCAGGATGTTTTCACAGCTGTCATGGTGATGAATTAGGCTCTTATGATTAATCTGTATTTAAATGTAACATTACCATCTCCAGACAGTGAGACCCAGCCCATTTCCAGTGGACCGTGGCGGTCCGACGGAGAAAGCACGTTGATTATGTCGAGCGCCTCGGAAACAAAATAAAAGGGAGTCACTCGGATACCGGCTGCATTATTATGAAGCTACAAACCACAGCCGTGCACGGACCCTGTCGAAAGTTAAAAGAGAGTCCGGTGAGGACTGGGGAGGAGGGGTCAACTTCGGCTTCATAATCCCCGTGTTGTGGTGAAACGGCGAGGCGCTGAATGACGGCCGTAAAAGCTTCCTCGTCTCTGCGAGGGAACACGCCGGCCCCGCCCCTCTCTTTTGCTCGCCCTTTTTTTTTTACGGCCAAGTTAGCGTTAAAGCGAGCGCCGCCGCTCCCCACCCCTGCCATTTAGTTCCCACACGACCTTGCTGTGGATACAAAAGCGGGGCGCAGCCGAACAGCTGCCCGGTGGGGCGAGAGGATTTATGTGGGCCGAATCAAACCTCTTCAAAAAAAAAAAACAACAGCTGACCTGAGCCGGGCGAAGAGAAATAAAAATCACAATGTGCGTTTTATTGCCCTTCGGAGACTCCCGTCCTCTCCAGTCCAAGGCTCCAGCTGTCATTAGCGCTCATAATAGGAGCTTTCCCATATGCTTCTGTCCACAGATGTTATGATTGGGACATAACATGTTATGACTGCGCGTTCCCAAACAGTGTCACGGGTCAAGTGAGGGACAGAGTCGTCGGAGGGGGGGGGGCGCTGAAGGGAAACGGGGACGCCGCAGACGGTCCCGCTTACAGACGGAAAACAAAACGTGACGTGACGCTAACGTCGTTTGGCACCTCTCTCGCCGCGCGCCGACGCCGACGCCGCTCCTCCTGCTCAGACATCCCCCCCCCCCCCGGCCCGTCCGCAGCTGTGTCTATCTTGAAGGGGATGGCGTGACATTTTGGAGAAACACGCCGATTCACTTCCGTGCCGGGGAGTCAGATAAGAAGATTTAATGCCGTTCTCGTGTCTGCGCGCTAAATGCGAAGCCGCAGCCAGCCGCCCTCTTATCTTAGCTTAGCACAAAGACCAACAAAGGGAGGAACGGCTAACCTGGCTCCGTCTGAAAAGGCGCCTCGAAAGCTCGCCAATTAGCGCTCGCCGCTGCCACGCGTCGCCTCTCTCTCTCTTTTGGCTGCCGTTCCTAATTCGAGGTCGCAGGCGAAACTTCAGGAATTCGCGACGGCGGAGACGACAAAAAAAAAAAAAACCATCGCCGATTCCTTTCACAGAATATCGGACCAGACCTAATCGTCCAAATCCCTCAAGGCGGCGTCCTGCTAATGATTGCCAGTGCGAGCGCAGATATACTGTACAGCCCTTCATCTGGTGCTCAACTCATCCACAGGCCGTGTTTGTTGGACGTGGCTCATCTCTGCTTTGTTGGACGCTCTTCTGACAATCCCTGATTGCCGTCCTCCGTGAAAAACATCTGTTGTGGAGAGATCCGGCGCCGCGCTGGCATTGTTCGCCACTTCAGGGGCGTGCTGCCGGGATTGAAGGAGTCGCTGCCGCTCGCTCGATTCAGGAAACGAGGCGGTCGGAGCGGGTTACGCCGATTTTTGCATCGGTGGATTCATTTGCGGATTTAACTCAGAGTTGCCATCTGAAGACGGCTGATTGAAGGGTCCGGTGGAGGTGGTGGGGGGGTGTGTGAAGGGGCGGGGGGAGATGGTCTTAGTTCCCCTTGGCTGGGCTGATCAGGGAGAAGTGGGGAGATAAGGATGCCAGACCCAATGATTAATGGGCCGGTTTCACCACCTGTCTCATGCAAACCAGCAGACACCGTGGAAAATTATGCCTTAAACATGTCAGCAACACTTTGCACATTTCCACTTCCATCCCCTGTGTCTTAGCGTCTATTCATGACTTCAGAGCGGATCGAGGGAGGAGGAGGGGATAATTTGATCAGTGTTTGGCAGGTGGAAGGGGTTTTTAAAGAATGGAAGAAATGGAGAAAAAAAGGATGAGGTGCGATTTGATAGGGAGGCCACGGATATCGCTCAGAAAAAAAGAAATCTGATTTAAATTCACGTATGGCCACCGCAGCCATTTCCTCACCTTGAATTTCGAGCCATCCAGTGTGAGTCCCAACATTTTTTGACCTTGGCTTTTGTGCCGCATGCTAATTTATACAAATGTAAGCGATTCTTCCTCCTTTCATGCCGTATGGCTGCAGTTTGTTGGCTGTTTTTGTGGCTGAGGTCTTGCCTTGAGAAACCCAAATACCCCCTTCTCCTCCGTCCCCCTGGGAGTGAAGTGCGTGCGTGCGTGCGTGCGTGCGTGCGTGCGTGTGTGTCCACGGAGGGGTTACAGCTTTGCAGCGCTTCACTGCTTCCTCTCCACTTAAATTAAAGACGTTCATGCATTTTGAAGAAGGGTGCAGAATATTTGGCTGAAAATGTATACAGGCTGGCTAATGTCTGCGCCCTGAATGAAGGCTGGGAACGGGTGGGAGTGGGGGGGGGCGGCTGCAGCAGTGGGGACAGACACGGTACTGTATTTTGGAGGGTAAACACCGCCGAGGTAAATACTTTGGTTTCCGAGGCTCCCCTCGTCACGGCTAATGCCCCGCTGTGTAAATTTACCAAAGTCTCTCTGCGTAATTGATTCGCGGCGAAGGCGATAAGCTGCGCTTTGTGATAAGACGATCGTTGGAGGAGGTATGGAGGAGTATCTCACGCAGAGGACAAAAGTAAAAGGACTTATCACGACGGCCGGGTTCAAAATAATCAGTCTTAATTTTACCCGGTAACGCCGAATCCAATTATTCTGTTGGTTTTCCCTCAGCACAGTAATAAAGCGCAGCTGAAATCCCCACAGAATACGAATTAGCTGTGTTTCTAACATCTAGAGGTTAATGGCATGAAGAGCCGAGTGCGTACTGTATACTTGATGACTAAGTGCTCTTGTAATCAACCCCTTCAGGCATATGGTGCACTTCCTGATACAATGAGAGACACAATTCAGCTCTCTGTGTCATAAACAATCACAGTCAGTTAATTTTCAGCAGCATCTTCTCATCAGAGAAGTAAACATGGGAAAAGTAAAGAGTGTGTTTTGGTTGTTTTCCACAAAATGAACGAAACCAAACTCTTGCATCTAGAGATTGTTTTGTTCCTTCCATGAGACTCTAGAGAAATGCTGGTCGCTCCCAAGCTTGTCTGTGACTCACCACAACATTTGAGTCACACCGTCTGACACGCCCACTTCCACGCACGCATGCTGTGGAGAACCAGACGCCTTTGAGAATAAAAGCACCAGGTCTGCTCCGGATTCTTGACAGTGACTCTCTTCTGGGTTTTTTCTCTGACGAATGCTAATCGAAATGTGAGAACCTGGCGGCCTCGGGGGCCCCGTGTGTGATCTGTGGCACCCGCTCCGAGGGGGTCCTGAACCACAGGTGGCGGCCCACTGATGTGGGCTAATGTTTCATTTTGCCAACCAAATGATTGTCGGAAGCTATCAATTATTTGCGCATCACATGTTCCATCCTATTTCATTCTCATGGTGTGAGATGATGTATTTTGCACTTTTATTTTCAGCTTTTCCTTTTTCTGCAGCCAATAGAAATGTTGTATTTCTAAGCCCCTCCCCCTCAGGGTCACCAATTGACCTTTAGTGTGTTTTTGTATTGACACAGCTTGAACATGCAAACTCCACACGGAACGGCCCCACGGGGGTTCGAACCCCTGTTCACAGTCACCAGCTTCAGGTCTGAGCGATAACCGGACTGTTAAACACATTAGCCCACTACTTCTGTTTTTTTCAGCTACTTTCATTGGCTCGTCCTGCCTTGGCCTTTTCAACCTAACTTTATCTCACCATTTATTTATACCCTCTCTTTTTTTCTCCTCGCTGTGGTGTTTAGATGTTGCAGAGGCTAAATATGAAATGGAAAAACACCTGAAGGCAACAAACTGCACTGTAGTAAAACTGCGAGAGAGACCAGGGGCCGCACGACCACGCAAACAGTTGCCTTCTGTGAAGCGCAATTTGCTCTCACCAGCCTACATGTGGAAATTTTCTTCTTTCTCCTCCGTGTTATTTCTCGAGCTTTTGTCCGACGTTGCTGAGACCGAGGCCACGCCGCCGCTGCTGTAATTACACGGGCGACGAGGTGTGTGTTCCTCTTAAAATCAACCTTTGTGGCTTTTAAATTGTGAAATGATGAAGTAAAGAACATAAATTACAGCCTTTTTTTTCCCCCCAGCAATGACCAACACGTTTGATTGCAGTGGGAGGGGGGGGGGGGTGGCGCTGTGGGTGTGGGTGGCGCTGTGTATCGGTTGTTCTCATAGCTGTTGCTGGCACGGCAGAGTTATTGTGCTTAATTACGCTGCGTTTCTGATCGAATCGCTCCCTGTTTTGTGGCAACACGGGTCTCTCTTTGTAACACTGAGCACAAACAGGCATATGACACAAACGCGCGGGGACCTGACGAGCCGGCAGAAAGTGAATCAGGTGATTTTCACAACGGCGGAGCAGAAGTTTTATCCCCAAATCTGATGAAAAAGCTAAAGAAACCATGGAGAGCGTTTCATCTGAGGTATTTATCTGACAGGTGCAGACGAACACGCGCGACGCTTGAATGCAGATGGCACCAAATGGCAGCCACATACACCCACCAGGCTTTGGAAGCAGAATATGTTTCTTGAATTAAAGATTTTTGCTCACACGGGCCGAGGGAGAAACAACAAAGACAACAAGTTCCTTTTTCCGGGAAGAAGCGTTGAAATGAGGCGTACCTAACCTGATGAGTTCAACCCTTAAGGAAGCCAAAAAAAAAGGGGAGAAGCAGCCGATGAAATGTCACCGCTTTGCTTCAGAGTAATACTACCAGGACACGTCTCCGCCGAGCTGGCTGTCTGCAGCACTTTGGACCAGGCAGCAACAGATGGCGGTGACATGTCTCCAATGGTTTGAGACCACAGAGGGAAACAAAACAAATGGCTGTGCAGTTACAGGAGAGAGCGCGGCGACAGCGACTTATTGATGAAGAGCTGGTGGCGCAAACATGTAATGTATCATTTTTGCTCAAACCCCCGTCACACAGCCGATGTTTGATCAGTCTTAGGAGCATTTCAGTGGCTGTTTGCTCAATATACACTGGAAACGGCGCGTTGCCTAAAGAGGACGCTGCGAAAAACAAATTCCAAACTAGTAGATTTAAACTACTTGAAGCCAAACGTATCTCATCAGACAGAGTCCAAACATTATAGCCTGAGAATGAAGCGTTTTCCTGTTTATTTTCCAGGTCTGCGTCCAATTTCAGTCGGGAATTTCAATGTTTCATTTATT
>JAUESF010000041.1:1256332-1267288 GCA_032274765.1 Malacoctenus tetranemus
GCAGCAGCAGCAGCAGCATCCGTCTGGTCAGCTCAGTCTTCCACTCCACTTCAGGCCGACTTCTGCAGCTTTTTTGAAGTTCGGTCTTCTTGAAGTCACCTGGGGATACATTCCTCAAAGCGATGGAGCCGTCGATATGCTTTTTTTTTTTTTTTTTGGTCAGCATTGAACGGCGCTCCAAGAGATGTGCTGAAGTACGATAATAATCTGTCTGCCTCCGACTTTACAGCCAAAGATTGAGGGCGGATAGAGCGAGGCGCTTCGCTCGTCTCTGCATGCGTACGACGTTTGATGAATGAATGACCGGAATATCGTGTGTGTTGTTGAGCAACTTTCCAGAATCTCCTCGTGAATTCAGAACATAAAGAGGCTAAAAAAATGGAAACTTTATCGCTCAGACTTCAGGTGTACAACTCGTTTACTCGGAAGCGAGTGATGTAGAAGCAAACAACATGGGTTTTTTTTGTTATTCACAAACACACCTCTGTAGAAAACTCACAGCCATGACTCCCAGCCCCCCCCCCCCCACCCCCACTGTGCACCCGGAGTAACTCAGATGTCGGCTACAAACAGTCTCAGAAGCCGCGTGTGATCTATACATAGAAAGGAGGCAAACGGCAAAGGCTAACTTTGATGGAGTCGTTTTTCTTGGAAAAAAACGCACATCTCTATTTATATATTTCATTTTTTGAACTTAACAAACACACACACACACACACACACACACACACACACACACACACTCACACACATACAGGTCGCAATAACACGAGAACATCCGGAAGTATGTTTCGAGAAAAAAAAAAAAAAGTGAAGTTAGATTGAACAGAAATGTCAAAGCCTGACAAATTAGCATTTACAGACCAGTGGGGGTTCTTGTTGTTTTACATAACAGAAAGTGGAAATGACAGTTTGAAGGCTTTGAGTGAAAAATATACACCAGCCCCAAAAATACACGTATCTCTCACCAACAACAACATGCTCAGATTCGCTCACACATCATACGAACTGCGCGTGTGATGTGTCAGAAATGTTGTTTGACGCAACATGAGAGAAAGTTGGATTTCTTTGCCGGATGTTTTACCTTTTAACGTCCTCCAGCTGCAGCCAATGAAACAGTGTTTAACCCTCGAAGGTCTCACAGCTCAGTATGGGCGGTGGGTTCGTGACTCATGCTTGGTTCACTACTTATGTCTGTGACTGAGTCCAAACATTATAATGTATGTTCACTGTTGAGTGTGTTCATAAATACACTTTACACCGTGTTTTCTTCTGTGTTGAGACGCAGCACATCTGTTCGTCTCTGCAGCTTTTTCTCTCTCTCCCCCCCCGCTTTTAGCTCCACGTTACCTTATTTGCACCTGAGTGTTGGCTGGCTCTCCTTTGGACAGGCCATTACACTAACTGTCCCTTCCTCTTTTCGATTTTCCTAAAAATTCCTTTGCACTCAATCTGGGCCCGTCATCTCCGCAAGGACTCAGCATCACCCTCCCACCTGGTCTCGACCCCCATTACCGCTCCATTTTTCTTTCTTTAGTTATTTCATTTTTTTTTCTCTCTCTGATTCGTTTTTTGTTCTGGGCTGTTTTCTCTGCTCGCATGTCTCCTCCTTTATTCTTTTTTAACCTCTTCCCCTTTTTCCCTTTGAGACCTATTTTGTTCTAGAGAGTCCGGCCAGTCTGGCCCATCTGCATGATTATGTGCAGCCCCACTGATTGGTTCCAATGAACTCCTCTCAGCGGAACATGATGTGCTGGATTGAAAAAAAAAAGAGTCCTCAGAGTAACAAAATAACTTCTAATTCCAAAGTTGCGAACTTTCTATCTGCTCGTTTGAAGTCTGATCACACGCTCAAGTCTTTCAGTGCTCGTCATTTTTGCTTCTTGAGGGGTTTTTTTTCTATAAAAACATCAGTAAAAGATGGACCTTTATTTATTTAATTCTCTGACTTGATTTTTTATGTCCCCTCTCACAAATGTAATATTACTATATGTGGATGACTCACAACTGTACATATCTTGTTTCTCATACACTGAAATACTTTTTGAGCTTTCTTGCAAATTCAGACACTGAAACACTTCAAGTGCATTAAAAAAAAGACCAGGCTGCCGTAATGGTCCCCAAAAACAACAGCAGTTACATTTTACGACTGGCGTTCGAGGCGCTAAATGGCCTCGCACCTGACAATAAAAAGACACGCTAATTAGATGGAACCCAGCAAGAAGTCCCGAGTCCACAGGCGGTGGTCTTTTTTACCATCACTCACACGAACACCAAAGTAAAGCAGGCCGGCTCCTTTTATTCACACGCTGAGTAAAGCGGATGCATGCCTGTGGATCTGGGAGGAAGCTGCACGATGAGCAGCTCCCAAAGCAACTTGTGAAAAAATTTGTGAGCATTTTGATGGAAAATTTGAGGTGTTGTCTGTGCGTCTCACCGTCAATTTTGTCAGTCGGTCGTCATATCTTCAGAAACTCCATCTCAGTCTTCAGCCTGAAAGAGACCTGAAAGTTTCGCAAAATTCCGACGAGATATTTCTCACAAATCCAGAATTGAACACTTTCTACAGTCTGAAGCAGACCTGTGAAACTGCCTGCTCTTACTTTGTGGATCCCTGAAATCACAGGTTTGTAGGAACTGATGTGAAACAACATGTATTTGCCGTGTAGCCTCTTTGTGTCGATAAAGTTCAACTTTACATTGACAGCTGTCGCCACACGTGATAATATTACAGCGTTGCTCCAACCGAAGGGAAGAAGAGCGGTGAAATAATGTTCACAGAGCAAAGAATTTCAATTAATTTTGCTGAGCGAGACTTTAATGAAAAACTTTATCTCGCTCCCTTTCTTTACTCCCGGTCATATTAACTTTTACGAGGACATAAACGAAGTCGCGGGCTGACTGGGAACAAATTGCACTCCTATCTGCGCCCTCATCTGCCCTGCCAGTGCTCTGATTGGCTCGTTCTGATAGCATCCGATTTGTTGAGGTTATGATAAGAATATCAGGCTGAGCCAATCAGTAAGCGGATGTGATGTTGCCGTAGCGAGATTTATAGCTTCCTTTAATCTTTGGAAACGAACTCTTGGGAATATTGTTCAGGATTAGAGAATATAACTTGAGCTCAGTTAAGATGTTTTAGTGCAGAAAAGTTGCCAGTTTTGGCTCAAAGCGAAGCCGTTCTTTGCAATTACTGACAACTCGACTCAGTCGAGAGGTTTTATCTCTTTATGGATTGAAACATCAAACATTTGCAGTTTGGCATATTTTGATCGTGGTAGTGGCAGAAATAAAAGGTTAAACGGTGAGAAATGTTTGAACAGATAAATGATCTTTGAACTGAAATGCAAATGATGAAAGACTCATCGAATTAGAGCATTAACACACTCAGGAAAGCTTTAGTGTGACAGACATTAGCGCCCTGATGATCAGCTAATGTTATCCTTAAAGATTCAGTGCCACAGCGAGCAGCGCCGCTTCCCGACTTCACCTTTCAGAGGACGGCGCGGTGAGAAACAGACGGTCCAGCCTGAGCGCAGCGGGCACTGAATACAGAGGGATGGATGTGTTTCTCACAGAGAAACCTACAGCAGCAAGTTTGTGAAATTGCCCGAGGGCGAAAAAAAAAAACCCAGACAGTTCAGTTTACAAGCACACAGAGAAGAACTTCAGACGCTCGTCTTGCCGTGTGTCCACCTTCAGCCGTGCACGCAAGGTCAGTACAGCGTGGACACATGGTCCTCCTGCTTTTCAAGTCACACACACACACACACGCACACACATATACTGTACACACACGTTGCCTCTAATCCAACCTCATGTCTGCCGAGTGAGGTAATTGGCCTGACTCAGAGGGAAATCTCCTATCTGAGCCGCAGTCTTGGGTTGCAGATTGCCATAGGTTGCTTTCTCCAAGGACCTGACCCAGCAAGGCTGCAGCTTATCTATTCCCTGATACAAGGTTCCCCGGCATGCGCACACAATTAGGACACACACCCACACACACGCAATTGGTATGCACATAAATAACCCCCTTCCCCCCCTATGCCGAAGCATATTTTATCCTCTGACATACATTCACAAGCGTGTATTCTTTCAACATACATGTGGATAACCAGTCGCGCACACTCGCCTTAAGAGTCCGTCGGCTGTCTCATCCACTGCATCGCCCAGTCGGGGGGGTGTGGCGGTGGGGGGGGGGGGTGCGGGGGTGCGGGGGGGTGGTCTCGGGGCGTCCGTTTGATGTGCAGCACTTGGCAAGATTAAAAACAATCAACAACAATAACAGCAGCAGCCACAACAGCAGCTCCAGCATATGGCTATTAAATCTAAAAGGCATTCATGCATCAAAAGGAAAACGAGATTTCTATCATTATTATCAACACCACGCGGCTGCTTCAGGGGCTCATTTTAGCAAATATCATTTGCCATTGACAACAGATTGGGCCAAGCGATGAGTTGAGAATGGAATGAGCAAAACGCACTAATGGGGGTGACAGAATGTAATGCATAGCAAATACATACGGCGCCATGCACAGATAAACAAACACAGAAAGAAGAAAATAAGTACCGCTAATGGTCGCCAATGTTGCAGAACAAAACAAAGATAAGGTTGAGTTCAGGCCGCGGCAAGAGAAAACTTCTCCGTCCGTCAGCACCCACTGTGTTGCATTTTGGCAAATGAACTTGAGCGAGACGAGCTTCGCCGGTCCCTCAGATTAATACGTCCCGTCGCGATCGTACGTTCGCGCAGGTTTTCACTCCGGCTCGCAGAATTTATGAGTCCCGGATCCGACCGGAGATGAACGACCTTCGGGTCGCCGCTTCACGCTTTCCTGGCCCTGAAATTGAACCTGATGTCGAAATCGAGTCTGCTGATCAGAACCGGAACGCTAACAGGCAGTCAAGGATGATCGTCTCTCTCTCTCTCTCTCTCTCTCTCTCTCTCTCTCATCGGGAAGAAGTTGGAACGACTCTGGAGGAGAGGACGATGAACCCGGTGACTCGTCTCTGCGCGACAGTATTCAGGGAGGGAGAACCACAGAGAGAGAGGACCTTCACCTTGGAGGGGAACTTAGAGACACTCTCTTGAGCTTTTTAACCAACATCATGAGAAGCTGAGTCTGTTTATTCCTTCTTGAAATCTTCATAGAAGCTTGAAAAATGCGTTTTGAATGCTAATTTAGAAGAATTTAGAAGAACTCTTTTTGATCATAACTCTCCTTACTGAAACCACAAGATCCATCAACGTGACTGCTCCCAATCAAACACCTCAACAACGTTCCTGGCTCGCTCTACAATGCTACACATTGTCCCCCTTCGTTCCCCCCCGGTGTAATAAGTAATGTGTCAGAGGTCAGCCCCTTGAGTTATGATTATTGCGACCACGGGGGAGTACGAAGTGTTGGCCTGAGGGTGCGAGGCCCCGTCTCACTCACCCTTCAGCTGTCACGGATCACAGACCCCCCCCCCCTCCCTCCCCCCTCCCAGGGGCCGAGCCACCGCTGACTGACAGGTGTAAGTAATGACCCGGTTCAGGGGGGGTCACGAGTCAACACACGAAAAAGAGGCCGAGCGCAGCTGCTCGCAGCCTTTCGGAGCGCCGCTCTCCCCGAGGATTCGGTCGCTTAGCGAAGCGCCAGATGTGCGGCCCGCCGAGATAAGACGGTAATTAATAAAAACAAATTCCTCTCTTAAAAGCCGTTCAGATCGTTTATTTGATTTCGCTGCGCTTTCGTTCATTTCAATTTGTTTCGTTTGATGAGAGCAAAGTTGTTGTCGTTTTTTTCCGAATCCACTTAATGAAGGAAAAAAAAAAAACAAAACAAGAAGCTAATTGATTATCAAACTTCAACACGATTCGTATTGAAGCTGAATAAGAACGCCGCGCTTCTGATCGCTCGCCACCTTTTTTGTCGTTAATCAGGGGCGCGCGTGTGTGCTGTTCACCTCTGATGCACGAGAGGAGGAGGAGAGCGTAACTCTTGGAAACAAGATGGAGGAAGACCACGTTAGATGAAGGAGAGAGAGGGGGGTGGTGGGGTGGGTGGGTGGGGGGGGGGGGATGGCGAGCTCATTATGCACATTCCAGAAAGTGAGAGATCAGCCTGGAGGCCCCTCAGCAGCTGACAGCAGCTGCACGAGCGCGATGGTGCCGGCGGAGAGGGTAAGTGGGGAGGACAGTGGAAACGGGAGGCAGGGCCGGGAATGCGATGGAGACGTCCGAAGGGACTTCGTTATCATTCGGTATTCCTCTTCTGCTTTCATCACTTTGGATAACGCCGCACATGTGAGGTGAGGGGGGGGTGGGTGGGAATACCGAGGTATCAAGGGTAAGGGGTGGTTAGTGAAATGAGGAGGGGGGGGGCTGTTGGTGGTGGTTGTACTTCTAAAGGTACCGAAGTTTTCAAAGCTCCACGCTTTCAATGGAGTCCTTTTGTTCTACCACAGACGAGGAGCTAAAGCGGTAACGCAGAATCAGAATCATACGTACGGACAGACAAGGAATTTGTTTTGGCGTCGTTGGTGCAAAACGCGCAGCAACACACCGAGGCTGCTATTTGTGGCGCCAGATGCACGGTGAAAAGACAACACTGGGAAAGAGGGGCGGGTGAAAAGAAAGAGGAACCCTCTACCACGCCCCCTACAGGGGACGTAGCAGTGACAAAACAAAAACAATAACAAATAAGCACAGATACAGACAAGTTACAACAAGTATGACGAGGCATTGAGTCGGGGGGGGTGCATTGAGTCAGTAGTTGTGTATGTGTATATGTAAGTGGGCAGAGAGGTCACTGCAGTCCATAGGCCTTGGGGGGAAAACGGCCTTCAGAGGCATCCACACCTGCTCGTGAAGGAGGGGTAGGGTGGTGGTGGTGGTAGTGGTGGTGATGGTGATGGTGGGGGGGGTGGGGGGGTCTGTCTGCAGTTCATCCAGGGCAAAGTTGCAGAGGAGCAGCTCCAAGGCCGCTCTCAGGGAGCCAGATTAGAACAAGAAAGAGTGTGACTGTAATAATAATTCACAACAACAGGTTCACATCAACCTTAACTCGCTGACGTAGTCGCATTATATTTCACACCAGCGCTTCGTTCCAGTCCTGTGTCGAAGTCAGTTTCTGAATCACTGGAACAGTGTGTTTGAGAGTCAGTAGGCAGCACAAGTCCCAATGAGAAATAAACTTCATGGAGAAAAAAAAAAACTGTTTTGAATTCAACCACAAAGTTTAATCATCCCGAGTTTTGATCACTTTTTGACAGTTTTTTTTTTTTGTGCAACCATGAACGTAGACCTCCGTTCACGCCGTCATTTTTTACCTTCCAAACAAATGAGAAACGGGATAAACGATGCGTTTTATTTTCGAGAAAAGTATTGACGGCTCCGCCGACGAGTCGAAAGCAGTTTGCATCTCGTTTCGAAGGTTCCACCTCCAGACGAAGCCGCGAGCAGCCAGCAGACTTTGCTCCTCATGCTGTTTGCATAAAAAAAAGTTTTTCCAGAACAAACATGAAATATAAAATGACAGAAATATAAAAATAGAAGAAAAAATGTGATTTATCATGATTAACTCGAGACTTTGCAGCTTAACTGAATAAAATTTGATCAACTCGCCTCCAAATATCAAAATATTACTTTGCTTTGTTGTGTAGTTTCTACGTCAGGATAATAAACTATGTGGGAAAACTTTTGACCAGTAAGTTGTAACCAGTCATGTTCTACCTCGGCTGCACCATAATTCCTCCACTTTCATTGCAGTAAGTGATGGGTGGGGGGTAGTGGAAAGGCCGCCTGAGGGCTTCTCAGAGAGGAATCAACAGCGAGGGGACATTCAGATGGATGCCTGTCTGTAGCAATTACGCTAACCAAGACTGTGTGTCTGTTTTGGCTGTTACCGCGCAGCGCGGCTGTTGTGTCCCTCTCCACTGTCTTTAACAACCGATCGACTCTCCCCCGAGAGCCACTTAGTCTGTCCTCCATCCAGCCTCTTGAGTTACAGCTCACCCACACACATGCTCCCATCAACGGAGCTGCCATCTGCGCACACGTACATACACCATCCCCGCACACACACACACACACTCATATGTGCTAATAAACACACGCATGGAAACTCTGAAAAAGAACACTGATAAGTGCCTCCATGGACGCCGCCGCTGCACCGAGCGCTGACCCGAGGAGTTCACAGACGGCTTCTCGGGGTCACGCAGCCATGAGATATAAATCATTTTCCCATGCTAACGCTACACAGTAATTACTGCAATTGCGGCAGTCCAGTGGCATTTATTAAGTGGCTAAAAAGACTGGGATGTTTTCTGACATACACCTTTAGTCTCCTTCCTCCCGCCATATAAAAAAATTACCTTCTGACATTTTATGCAGGGAAAATAAGAGGCTATTTCAAGGCTTCGCATCTGTACATTGTGGCTGGGCTGTTGCGTGGTGCTTTTACAGTTTCTCCATGTGGATTCAGACCGACGCTGAGTTGCAATGTGCCACCACGAAAGCGTTGCAACATCGACATCTCCGGTGTTAGCAGAGAGGATTGTCTGGGTTCCACTGGACGAGTTAGCTAACCAGGTTGGATCAATCGCTCAGAGTTTTGAGTCTTGCAAACGAGTCACCTGCTGGATAACAACAACAACAACACGAGTGACTCCTCCTCCTTCATCAAAAACTCCAAGCAGAAATCTTTTCTACTCGTTCTTTAGCTTGTCTGAGCAGAATTCACAGCATGGACCGTGCTGCATATTCCCTCTGGAGGTCTACAAAAGCCAGTTAGCGCGGTCGCGTCGAGCCTGACCGTGCAGTGTTTCCCTCTTCGCCACGTATGAATGCCATTATAGCATGTGAAGAGCTCCTATAAAATGTGGCTCTCAGAGCTGTGAGCGTCTGTTAATATGGCAGGTGCTGGTTAAGAGCAGTAATGACAGCCATTATCCAGTGTTTCACATCATTCAGCGCCCGTATGCATCGCGGCCGCGCCATAGAAATATACCTTGAGTGGCTGCTGCAATCCGGAGAGAAAGTGACGCGCCGGAGTTTTTTTAATGACTCCCCATTTCATCATACAGCACAAGGAGGATTCTGCTCGGCTTTATAACACAGACCGCATTGTGTGTGCAGGGACGGAGCGAGTGAGCGGGCATCTGTGTGTGTTTGTGAACTGTGTGAAAATGAAAACTTTCAAGGTGGGCGGTCCCACCGCACAACGTGAAGACCCCGGGTCCGAGCCTGGCTTGTGCCTGTCTGTGCAGGGTTTGCATGTTCTCCCTGAGCGTGCATGGAAACTTGCAAATAATTTTGATGAATGAGTTTCCTGTCGGTGTCGAGCGTAGACGGAACTTTCCCCAGTCTGCAGCCGCCCGTCGTATGAAAGCACAGTTCTACCAGAGTGCGTGTGAAAACTCTTCCTTGAAGAAAACAGAGTGTGAATGTAGCTCTCTCTCTCTTTCTCTCTCTCCCTCTCTCTCTCTCTCTCCCCGCATCAACACTTTAACCTCATTAAAGAGAGGTCAGCCTCGTCTATTATTATCCGGCTTCTTCCTGTGAACATCGGAAAGATAAAGTCCTATTTGTTGTTTTTGATTCTCCACAGAAGAATGATTCACTTGCGTTTGCACTTCAACGGAGTGAAGACATCAGAGGGCCTCTTGGTACCACTGTACAACGAGAGCGAGGGTTTCCTACTCTTCATCGCGATGTGATGCGGCGCGGTGACGTGTCTCTTCGCACATCAGGGAAGGAGACGAAGGGGAGGAGGAAGCGTGCACCTTGTGCCGGCGCCCGCCGGGCGCCCGGCCGCGGCCGGAAACACGGAGGCACGCCGGCCGCTCCGACGCGCTTTCTGCTGCCAAGGCTGAGAGCTGCGAAGTTGAAATTAGAAGGACGGGGGCAACGAGTGGGAAGCGGATGACCTTCATCGCTCACCATACATTTATTCTCCTCTTCAAAACCGCCCTCTCTCTCTCCCTCCCTCTCTTTCTCTCTCTCTCTCTCTCTCCCTCCTCATGAAGCAAAGGAGCCCTTTTGTGTGAACCCTCTAATTAGGAAGACCTTGACGTGCGGATCTCATCCATTGTTCCTCCTCATTTTGGTGGGAAAATATTTCATTGATTTTTGCAGCGATCGAAGGCGGGCGGAGCTGAGAAGGGCTCTGTGCGGGATTAGACTCCGCGGGGGGTTTTTCCAGGAAGGGCGGGGGGGAGCTTCTGAGGGTGCGCGTGCTCGTGCGTGTCGGAGGGATGTAATGCCCCCCCTCTACCCCCTCTCACCCTACGAAGCAGCCAATTATGGCTGCGACGCTGCCATTACTCACCTCTCCCTCCCGTTTCCATCGTACCTGCCTGCGCAACTTCTGATTATCCTTCCCCGTCTTGTTGTGATAAATACAGCTCATTTACAAACATCTGGAATCGGCTTTTGTTTACGTTCCCCCAAGCCAGAGTACGATGAAAGATGGCCTTGTTTATGTAATCAAACAACATCAAGCGCTTGTCGAGCCGTTCCTTTGTAATCCTTTCAGATAGCAAAACCGCAAAGTGACACAAACGGCAGCTGAATTCCGGCTCGTACAGTGGGACGGACGGCGCCGCCGCGCGCGCCCGCCCAGACGCCGCCACCGCGCCGTCTCCCGGGGGAGAGCGCGGCCGTCGCCCCGTTTCCCCGTCGCCCTCCCGGCTCGCTCCCATCCTCCCGTCTCTAAATGACGCCTTCCCCCTGCAGGTGCCGCCGTCTCTCTGAAATGATTATTCCTACTACACAGAAGATTGCTTTTGGTAATTATATGTATCATAATTAAATTTGATGAACTCCTCCGAGACATAAAATCTCATTTGGGCCAGGTGCTGCGGGTTTTTTTTTTCCCCCTCCCTCTCACACAAAAGGGGGAAATGTCTGCCACTATTAAGAGAGATGTACTTAGAGTCCTGAAAGTGACTTCTTGATTAAGCAACGCCGAG
>JAUESF010000041.1:1273041-1284617 GCA_032274765.1 Malacoctenus tetranemus
GTGTGTGTGTGTGTGTGTGTGTGTGTGTGTGTGTGTGTGTGTGTGTGTGTGTGAGTGAGATTTGTGATGGTCCCATCAGTCTCCCTCCCTGTGGCTGATCAGACGCCTGTCAGATGTGTGTGTGTGGGGGGGTGTGGGGGTGGTGGTGGTCTTAGCAGGTGTTTGCACCCTTGCTGTGACCCACTGGAGCACTGAGCCAAGCATTTCTCAGGCCAGCGCTGGGCCGCGCCGGCTTCAGACGCGGCGCAGGACAGCTTGGTTACACCCAGGATAAACGAGCTGGAGATGTGCCAGGCAGCAGGAGTAGCCGGAGGGGGAGAGAGAGGGCAGGACTGGGGGAGGAGGAGAAGGAGGAGGAGGAGGAGGAGGATGACTTGAGAGGGGGTGAGTATACTTAATAATCTGTTAATGGGCCTGCCATCAATTTCTAATTTTGGATGCAAGGTGGTTAGAAGCATCGTCACTCATGTCTCCCCGAATGGGGCCGGAAGGGATTTGAGCAGGGTCGCAGCGACTGCAGGAATCGGTACGACCATAGCTCACAGAAACGGCCGCGGACTTTGCTCGCGCGGCGCCGCGTCGAAGGAACATTTGTTCTTTCCCTGTGAAAGGCCAGCGTTGTCACGGCTTCATTTGCGCAGCGTGACTAAAGTACATCTTTAGCTTCCCTCAAGCTGGAAACAAGCGATCAGCTGAAGGATAAAAAGGCGAGATGAGCCTTAAAAGCGCAGCACTTTGCATGTGAACGAGCTGGAAATCCACCGTTTCCTGGCGAAAAACAAAAAAAGCCTTCTTGTGCAGCATCTTCCAAATTTATTCCGACAGACTGAAGTATAATTTGATAGGCTGTCGTGCATGAGCCCTCCTCTTCAGAGGAACGCAGACATGTTGCAATCAAATTCTCCCAAAGAGTGCGTTTTCAAATACCAAATCCTGCAGCCTGGAGTTGTAGAGAAGTTTATATATACGCGTGAAAGTCTCTGCAGTCCCATCGCGTTTTCCTTTAACTCTCCTTTCCATATGGCAGCTGCATATAGGGAGAGCGGGGAGATAAACTCAGCAGCTTAGCTGCAGCAGTCTATGGGAGGCTGCGCGGCGCGGCGAGCGGCGCGCCCGTGTGGGCTGGTTAAGCCTGCGTATTCATCGAAATGGCACCGGGTGTCTGTTGGCAAACCTCAGCCCAGATGTTCATTTTCACTGAGCGGAGAAGTGATGGTGATTCACTCTGATTTCCCGAGCCTTGATTAGCTCCTCTCCTAAGCTTTTCAAACTTGCAGAAAAGCTTGCCAAGATATTTGTGGCACCCACGGGAAACACTAAGATGATTAGCCTGAAATAAAAACCCACCAAACATCGGGTGGGGCGGGGTGGGGGGTGGGGGTGGGTGGGGGGCTGTCACAAAACACCCAAATGAACCAGAATCACAGCGTCGAATCACCAAATTTTATCTGTTTTTGAACATTTTTGAAACCGGGAGATAATTCACGTCTCGCTCTCCGACATCACCTGTCCTCACCCCGACCGCTGCGCGCTGGTCAGGCCGAGTGATCTGCACCATTACGCGGGTCACTCCGACTGACAAAAACAAAGGATTTAGCCACTTAGCTTTGTGAGGACATTAACAGTGAGACTTCTCAGCTGCGGGTCAGCAGAGGTGTCGGTGAGACAGACGGGAGTCAGAGTCCAGTGAGGGGATTTTAAGACCATAGAAACTTGACACGCTTGACACCGTTTTGACTTGATAAAGTGTTGCTGGGCTGCTTCGACACGCGCTTCACCGAAAAATAATGACTGCGGCCTTGTTATAGACAGAAAGCTCAAACGCTGGAGAGGTGAGCCAGAAGAGGAGCAGACAGTGTCGAAAATATACTTTTTTGAATTGTAGTAGGGAAGTATTTTATATCCATCGTCTCCAAATCACTCCCTGCTGTGAAAATCTGTATTTGAGTGTAATTCGTCTGCCTCCAAGAAGCAAAACCAACCAAAAACTGAAGTGAAAGATGAATTGGAGAGGTTTTGCTGTTTCGTAGGTTACTCTTGAAATCAAAATAACAGTTATCATGACATTTTTTTTCCCCGTGATGATGAACAAGCGACAGTCTGATGTCATGACAGCGCTCATGGTGCAGTTCGGTGTGGAGTTGCGTGATCGTTCAGTACTCACAGCGTGGGCTCGGGCTGCTGAGGCGCGGAGCTTCACCCCCTTCGGACGGTGCCGACGACTCCCGACACAAAAAAACGACAGGTCAGGAACAGAAACAAAAAAAAAAAAAAACAACAACAAAAAAACAGAACAAAAACCAAACAAAACAGAACACATATCTGTACAAGTAAGTGCTCACTAGCAAGAGACAGCATGTGTACACCCACATTTAACATGAGCTCCAATAAATGGATATTTTGTCAGTTATTTTAACTCCTACAGAGATTTCATACAGATCTACAATACCGACTCGTCACCCTTTCCGATTCTCCGGCTGCGTTTCAGTCACAATTGTCTTTGCGCTCCGGCAGCGTGGAGACGTGTCACTCGGCGTCCAGTCGTCCAGAGGGAACCGGGGCGCCGCAGAAACCTCCACATTGCGTGTGTCTATCACAATCTAATCCATATGTCGTTGCCAAAAATGCAAGCAGACAGTTCTGTACATACATGTTCATATATATCACCTTCAATATGAAGGTTTATTATGAAAGATATAATCATATTTAGCAAGAGATAAACATATTTATATTCTCTGACTCTGGGCGGGGCTGCTGGAGGAGGCCTCGGCCGAGGCCTCCCTCCCACAGCTCCGCAGGTAGTGTTAAAAGTTAAAATACACGTGGGTGGCGTCTTGCTATCGTGATAAAAACAAACAAATAAACAAACGGAGAGTAAGAGACAAAAATAGAACTAAGCTCTGAGTTGTTTCACCCGTCCATTTACAATACACTTCTGAAAAAAATCTCCAAACGAGCAAAAAGGATGGTGTGAAAAATGGTGCTGCGCTGTACATCCCTGTATACTCCTCCATCTATTTGTTCTACTGCTATTCACTTCTTCTTCTTCTTCTGTGACTTATTTCCCCACCAGGCCGAGGCGTCGTCTTCGTAGCACTGATGACTTTTTTATGGGTGAAATCACAGGTTTCTAAACGTCTCACACTTCTGCTTACGGTCACGATAACATAGAAGTACAGTTCCACTCTGGCGAGAAAAAGCTCCCCGGTTCCTCTCTCTCTCTCTCTCTCTCTCTGGCTGATTGTTGGGAGTTATTTTGGTTTCCGATGACGCGAAAAAAGGTAGTTGGTGACCACAGCAACAGATGCCCGTCTTCAGAAGAAGCAGTTATCTCGTCTGGACCCTGAATGCCTGGAGCGGGATTGCATGAAGAGTGAGTGCGGCGTGGTGGTGTTGACCCTGGTCTCCTGGTGTCATGGCGGCGGATTAGATTAAGACGATGGTCTCTATTCTGGCGCGTTCCGACGGATCGGGGGTCATTCGAGGGCTGCCACCGCCGCCGCTGCCGCTGCCGCTGGTGGTCCTGCGAATGCTGCCCGTCCCGTGGCACAGCGCCCCCTGTAGTCATGCCATCGTCGTCGGCGACTGGCTCATCTGCACCCTCATGGACTGGATGTTGCTGAGGATCTTCTTCTGGTGGCCGGCCAGGGTCACTCCTATTCTCAGCAGATCCCTGGAAAGGAAGCGAAGGGATGGACGGAGAGAGAAAGAGGAAGAAATTGTTGTAAAGTGAGACGATTCCTCTTTTATTCCAAGCTGAAATCATTCGAAGATGAAGCAACTGGAAACTTCTTCAAGAAAAGAAGGAGAGAAAAAGGAAACTATGCCCGACATTCTCCGCTACATTTATCCTATCAATACAATAAATGAAAGTCCCTTTCTCAGGATGGAAAGCTGGTGGCAACGAACAGAAAGCACAAATTTACTAAATTAATTCCATCACTGGAGAGAAGACTCGGTAATGCATGTTGCTCTGAATTGCAAAAAGACTGCATAAATGCTATCAGGCCCCCAGCATACATTTTTAATAATAATAATAAAAGAAAAATGTTGGAGGGGAATTTCACATTTTCACATAAATTTGTAGACCAAGCAACATCGTTAATTAAAGTAAACCAAGTGTGATATTTGTGTCTTCTGGTAACCGCGAGAGCAAAGAGGGGCGTCGTCACGACCTGCGTTTAATACACAGCGTAAAACTACTGCAGTTCTCGGAGGAGATGAAGTATTAGTATCACAGAAAGAGAAAGGATGCAGTCCAGCACTGAGGTGCTGTCAAGGACCCGGCTGTGGAGGCAGAACTCTCAGCTGAGACACTTTCTAAACACATCTCAGGTGATCGTGTCCCATTTTTTTTTTTTTGACTTGAAACAAATAAAATCTATTCGGTGAGATTCTGTTTTTTTTGGCAGCGCGCTGCAGCCCTCCATCTGTCCAACGCTCACTCTGTCCTTTGGAACAAGCTTTAAATCCTGGCTTGACTTTTCATTCGGGTTTCTGCTTCATTCATAATAGCCTCGTTGAATGCGAGTTGCTTATTTTCTCTTTGGATAAGTCGTATTTTTAGAAGCCACGGAAGGTTTTAATTGGACGCAATCACAACCCCGAGTCACTGGGAGGACTCATGCTAAAAATACTCGCTCTTGACATTGAGTCACTCTGTACCGGAGTGCCCATCAAGTGCCATATGGGTTCGGAGCTCATCAATTTGCACACAAGCAGGTGAACTCACTCCGAGGTCATCTGAGCTACCAGCTGCAACGAGGTAAAGCCTGAGTTGAGGAAGTTGTCTCTGTACTGGCTCATCTTGATGGCAGCCAGCCAGTCCTCCACTGAGCTGAAGGTGTTGAAGTCAGGTATGGATCTGTCCAACAGTGGCTGAGAAGGCCTGGAGGACAAGAGGGAGGAAGGAAAACACAAGGAGAGAAGAAGAAGAGAGTAAGACGAGGTACAGAGCGCAGCTTTGATGCATCGGGGGTGTTTAGGAGGAGAAAAACTGTGGGATTGGTGGTGGTGTTGTTTTTTGCGTGGGTGTGTTTGGGAGAACATTTGAAAAGAACAAAAAATTTATGGCAAACTCAATAGCTGAGTGGTGAAGGTGCAAGTCCCTGGTTTGATACCTGACCTCCTGTCATCCCACAAATCCAATCGTTCTTTTTTATGTCCACAAAAATATCCCAAAAAATCCAACATGTTCTCGATCGAATGTCATTTATCTCGCCCGGTGTCATCCTCCTGTTACAACGCGCGATTGTGATTTCTGTCGTTGCCAGATTTGACCCGACTGCAACTGCACAAGCAGTGAAGTGAGCGGAACAAAGGAGCAGGAGGAGGGACCCTGAGGACAAACGGCTCGATCTCAGACTCACGCGGGGCCAAAAGTTTACGTTTGGCAGAATGGCAGAGAGCCCAAAGCACACAGCCAAAAACCAAAAAGCTCCGGGGCGAGTTGGAGACTGACCCGCAGTGGCGCAGCTGAAGGATGGAAACTAAAAATAAAAGAAATTCTCCTGATTTGGGTGGGACAAAGAGGGTCTTTCGAAAGGAGGGTGGCAGGAAATGAGGCCAAACCAGGGACACAAATTTGGCAAATTCATATCAGAGCAGAGACTAAAAAAACAACAACAAATGAACCAATATTTATGTAAATATTACACATTTTCTGTGTCTTTTTATAGCCTGTTTTTGTTTACCATTGTATGGTGGTAGTGAAACCAGTTTTAAGGCTGGATGATAAGGGAACAAACACGTAGCAAAGTTCAGGTTTGATGCAATCAACGGTAATAAATTCATGTTTATTTTATGAGATGGAAAAAGGAAACATGCTGGGTTGGTTGATGCAGACGGCACGTTTAAATACTGTATATACAAACAGATGAAAGCATATTCATGCATACTTGATGTCAGGGTGAAAAGTGTGTGTTTTTGTTTGTTTGTGTGTGTTTCGCTCACACTGCGGGGATGTTGGCTACAGCTTTGAGGCTGGCGGGGTTGCGGATCATCTTGTCCAACGTGCTGACGATGTCGGTGAAGCGGGGTCGCACGTTGCGGTCCTTCTGCCAGCAGTCCAGCATCAGCTGGTGCAAGGCACTGGGGCAGTCCATGGGCGGGGGCAGGCGGTAGTCCTGCTCGATGGCGTTGATCACCTGGAGGAGGAGCAGGAAGAGACGCGTAATTGGTCGGCGCGCGATCAGGTTACGATGCATCGAGTATAGTACAACAGCTCTGCTGGCATTGACTCCACCCCCCCTACCCCCTCCCACAGCTGAGACACTCCTTCTGGTCACTCAAGTGACAGTTCGTATTCGGGCTGATGTGCCCTCCATCTTGACTCCAGCCAATCACACGTCACTCCTCCCGGACGGAGCGAAGTAAAAGGGGGATGAAATACCGAGAGGGAGAGTGTCAGTGTGGAGTCACTGGGGGAATGAGGGCAGATTGCATATAATTAGCAGTGTGAAGTGCCTCCACTTGACACACGTCTCTTAAAGGGTTCACAGGCCAGGCCGGCCTTGTTAGAGAGAAGTTCCAACAAAGAGTTTCGGGGGCAACCGGAGACGGACTGAAGTGTTTTGCTGAGTTTGATCAAAACTTGAGGCAGAATTGAGACTTCAGTGAGAGTGGGGAACTTGAAATTTAATGATCAACACTTGTCTGTTTTGCGAGCTTTAACCCGTTACCGGGGGACGAGGGAAGAACCAGTTTCCTCCTTGTTTTTGAAAGAGACTTTTTTGTTCTTCTTTGTTGTTTCTTGTCTTTTATCTTTTCACTAATTTGACCACGTTTGTGCTTTTTCTTTTGCACTCCTTCCTTTGAACACTTGTGTCTTGTAGCTCCTTCCTTTATGTTCCTCACCTGAATGTTTCCACCTGTGTCTCATCAGCTCCTTTGTTCACACATACTACAGTCTGTTCTTGTGTACCGGATGAGTCATGTGCATTTTTACCTCGTCTGTTCCATTATGAATCCCTGAACACGTAAACTGTAAGTTCACTTCAGACTATCGTGAAAAACTGCCTATTCTGCACTTGCAAAGTCACTACAAAGACTAAAGGCGACTCAGATCGCTGTATTGTACATTTCCATACTGTTTCTGTATCATTGTTCAGTGAAAATGCTTCGTTGCGAGATAAGACTCTGATATGAAAGCATGAATCAAAGATGCTATCGTCAAAAGCTCGGTTGCTGTTGTGTAGTTTGTCGACTCCACCCTGAACATCAGTACAAATCAGCAGAAAATGGAGCAAAAAAGAAGGTAGAGAGCAGGACTTTCATGTAGTATTAAGAAAGAGGGAATTAAAGAGAAATGGTGTTGACCGAGGGGCTTGAGTTGGGGGGGGGGGGGGGGAAATATGGGGGGAGGGAAGTGTGTGCGTCTGAGGTGTGTGTGTGTGGACTGAGCAGCCGGACATGCTGAGTGCTGCCAGTCCCACCAGGCAGTGTTTGCTGCTGGCCCACTGAGGCAACATCTGCTGGGTTGGACAGTCCCTGGTGGAGTGAGGTCCATAGAGGCCTGGTGGTTGGCTAGTTGTCTCGCTAAGGGAGCTTATGAGCAAGAGAGGGAGCGAGAGAGAGGGGAGAGAGGGGGAGAGAGACCTCGTAGTTCGGGACTTTGTCCAATGGTTGTGTGTGTTTGTGTTGGTGCCTGTGAGCGTGGACCTTGTCCAAGCGGACATGGGGAACAAAGCAGAGCTCTCAGCAGTCATTCATTGCTCTCAAAAGCTGGCCAGGAAGGAAAAGGGATAGTGTGAGACTGTGCCCATAATAAGTCTGCTTTCAAAGTCAGAGTCAAGGACGTCTTCATGATGCTCCGAGATGGGTGCTGATAGGGAAAAAAACACGCGTGTGATTTATTGCAGCTTCCTCTCTTATGAGTTATCCTTGATTGTGTATCTGTGGAGGGGGAAATACAGCTTCATCACATCTGTACGGAAACGGCTGCTCCACTTAATGAGGCTGTTTATTCGGATCCAAACTTGTTTTTATTTATTTGATTTACGAGGGAAATTATTTTTAAAAAACCGAGCTTAAATGTTTCTTTTTATAGTCGTTTTCTTCATTAAAGGGGCCCTCTTAGTTTTCCGGGGAACTGCTACGTCTGACAGAAATGTTGTCCATCTTCAGAGTCGCTGCTGAAGACGGGGCTTTTCCCAGCACACCTGTCTCCCTCAAAGAAAAGTGCCTTTCGCTTCATAATGGAGTGCCCACAGATTGCGCCCAGCATAATATCCCGCCTCAGCGTCCGGTCCCAAAAGGAAATAGATCCCATTGGGAGAGTGATGGTGTTATTATGCGGCTTCTTAATGTGGACAAGCACTTACATCCTGGTTGGACATGTCCCAGTACGGCCGCTCGCCGAACGACATCACCTCCCACATGACGATGCCGTAACTCCACACGTCGCTGGCCGAGGTGAACTTCCTGTAGGCGATGGCCTCCGGCGCCGTCCACCTCACCGGGATCTTTCCGCCCTGGTGAGACAAGAAACAGGACGAAGGCAAAGCGGGTGAGACAAGAGGGATGTTCTCTCGCCGTGATCGACATCCAACTCGGTCCTTTCATTTGTTCTCTGTTTCCTGTTGACTCGCAGCTACAACATACACCCGAGTCTGGCAACAGGAATCGTTCCCAGCAGTCATCAACCAAACTAACATCCACCTGTCTGAATGAGGGAAGATAGTCGGGCGCCTCTGCTCGCACGTCCAGCATGTCTGCCTGTAATTGGGGTACCTGGGCTTCAGTCATGCTGCCCGCCGCGTTGATTGAAATTGACAGACGCTTGTTTAAAATTCCACATGCACGCATACACACGCACACACGCACGCACGCACGCACGCACGCACGCACGCACGCACGCACGCACGCACGCACGCACGCACGCACACGCACACACACACACACACACACACACACACACTTAGGAACATATGCACAGGTAATAACAAAGGCGATTGTTCATGCACACCCACACGCACAAACAGGCAGGCGTACATAAATCCCTGCCTGCTTCCCACCCCATCTCATCTCCTCAGCCCCCCACCCCCACCCCACCCTGTCAGACTTCGGCTTGTTGCCGGCCAGTTTAATAATGCCAATTAGCTAAACCTGAGCATTTGCAGATAAGCCGCTGTTCGAAACGAACCCAAGAGGGGGGCCGCCACGGACCACCATGTTTCCACGCTTCCCTTCATTTTTCGAGAAAACGAGAGAAGACCCGAAGCGCAGGAAGGAAAAATGAGGACAATAAACTGCAGAAAGATGGTTGATGAGAGTGTCTGTATGGATTTACTACCACCTTCATATACAGCCACAGTGCGGTTAACGTCCTCTCTTTGTGTATTCAGACGACTTCACGCAGCATTGGACCTGCATCCAAAACCTACTAGGTCGGCTGTGGCTCGACTGGGATTCAAAGTTTGATGATTTGATCCTCCGACACAACGTAACGTCAGACGATGTTGAAAGTTTAGCTGCTACCGATAAACGATATTTATATTCCCAGTGTTGCCAGTAACCTAAAGAAAACACCTCACCATCAACTGGTGAAACTCCCAGTCCTGTATGATCGACGACGGCTCGTAACAAGATTAAAACATCACTTGATACCGACTCGACGGCTAATATATATTTTGCTTTCCTAACTGCGGGAGCGGCTACCTGCTGCTCAGTCGACCACAATGTTGTTTTTACACAAATCCATTTTACCTCGTTAATAACGTCAATAAGCATGTTCGGCTGCTGTGGCTGGATATCGTAAATAGCAGGTTTGATTCTGGAGGACTGGCTTCAATCAGTGACTCACAGGCTGATGCTGTTGCTTTTACACACCACTACGGGCCAAGTAGGTTCTAAAATAGTAGCCAGTATCAGGTACCTGATTGAAAGCCCTCCAAACAGGGTCGAGACAAGTCCAGTGGAGGTTGAATAGGTGCTCGAGTATAAGCCTCGCACTGTTCTGTCCACTGGTGTGTTATTATAGTGTCGCATTGCACTGGGAAGACGGAGACAACGGCCCCTCTAATGAGTCCCTCTTTATGGTTTGACCTCGGAGAGGCTACCGACCCAAAAGAGACCCCGGGTGGAGAGCGCTATCAAGACGCGCAGCACGACACAGAGGCAGGGCTCTCTTTTCTGAGGACACGGGTCAAATGAGAAATAGACGCGAGGCGTCCGAGGAATTAGGCAGCTTGGCAGCGTGTGGTTGTGGGAGCGCGTGACAGACGGAGAAAATGAAGGAACAAGAAAGAAATACAGAGAGGAGGAGATCAATAGCTGAATCAAAGCCATATAAGCCTCTTTGACTGGGCTGCTTTTCTCATATCTCGCACTACTTCATATCTGAGTCGTTTCATCTCGACTCAGACCCCAGGACACTTTCTCTTGCCCTTTCTGTTGTCAGACGGAGACGAAACTACACAGATATGAGACGTATCTGCTGCTGGGGAAAAATATAAAGGGACAAATCCATGTATTCTTCATCTGGTACCCAGCCAGCGACAGAACATCACGCCTGTTGTTCGGTTTGTGTGGTCATCCGCACGATGAAAAATGAAGAAATAAACGCAGAGTGCGATTAAAGGAAGAAAGAAGAAAAAAAAAAAGGTTCGCTGGAAGCATTTTGCCGTCTATTACACCCCGTCTTTGTCATTACCTGCTTACTCCCCTCCCTCGCTTTGTACATCTGGTCTCATGCCCCGGGACCCTGTTGGGATATGAGCTGAGTGTCGCTGGAAATGGCCTGAGCGAAGAAACAGGCTTCACAAGAAGCTCCCTGCGCGCCGCCAATGAGACAGACTTTAGTAATAACATTTCCAAGGCGTGTGAGTCAGAGGCAGCTATGCAAACCCTTAGTAATTACTGCTGTGGGCCAGTGATAGCTCTGCCAAAATCCTGCTTTAATAACATGAAGTGCTGAACAGCTCATGCATACAGGGAGGGAGGGGGGGGGGCGCGGAGGAGGGAAAAAAACATAATAAAAAGCACCCGGGCTTTTTTTTTTTTTTCAGTAGAAAGAGCAATAATACCACAGGGAATGACTTCAGGGTAGCTGAAGTGATGATGGGAATTAAAACAGACCTAATGTCAACACAAAAGCACAAGTGCTTTGTGAAGCCTTGAAGCATGGGGAAAGCTCTTTGGATATGGTATAGTGTGCTGGCTACTGAAAAAAGGAACAAGCTGTTTTCTGTTTGCCTTGAAGTGAAATATTGCCCCTAAAGCAGAATTCACACACTCCCGTTTTTTTTCTCTCTCGGTCGGACAGTTAATGCAGAGGCTGTGTAGATGAGCCAGACCTCCCAGCCACCGCAGCTGCACAACCTCCAGGCCGCGAGAGGAGTAATCTATAATCATATCAAGTGATACTTCACCAAACTCCCTGGGTGGAAAGAATAAAAAACAAAGTGGGTGACACACAGTGTCCGTTGAAATTGGGTGGATCTATTTTCTGGTTGATAAGTTTTGGCTCAATGAAGACAAAGCGAGTCCCCCCCTGTGGGCAAGACGTGTGGCATAAATACGATGCACCACTTTGTTCCTATTTACTGAACACAGTCCTCATCAACAGTGAGACAGGC
>JAUESF010000041.1:1313906-1334699 GCA_032274765.1 Malacoctenus tetranemus
CACACACACACACACACACACACACACACACACACACACACACACACACACACACACACACACACACACACGGAGTTGTAGACAGACGATTGGGAAAGAGTTCTCAAAGTTTAGGAAGTAACATTATTTAGATCATCCTCACACACGACTGTGACGGCATTACAGTAACAGATTACAGTGTAATCCCAGGGCTCTGCTAAATTAGCTGCGGGTCGAGTCTGAGGGCCAAATATTTGCTTATCTCTTGAATCTGAGAAGTAATTGCTGAACAAAATATGTTAATAGAGTATATTCATATAAAATCAAGTTTTTCTCCCATCTGGTGAGTGTAAAGAAGATTGTAAATCACATCCAGTTGAATTGTCAGGTTCATTTTATGGTTGAGACAATCGATTTATGTGATTGGTTGTTGCAAACATCAATCAAATCCAGGACACGCCCTCTTTACTTTGAACATGTTTTGAGCGAAATACATTTAAACATTAAGAATAAGAATTGAATATGATGAGATGAGTTTTCACAGAGGCTCAACGTACAACCCAACAGCTTTAATGTACAATTCGGTTTTTACGCGACTCAGGTCGAGAATCGGGGCGTCGTGGAAACACCGGATTTCTTTTACGGAACGCCAGAGGTGGAAACGTCACGCTGTTCGAGAGATTTCCGTTGTAAACGCTTCTCGGAAGCTTCCGATGAGCTGCAGCGCGTGGAACGACGGCTCGCCGCTGTGCTGAGTACGAGCCGAGCGAGGCAGGCACACTGAGTCAATCAACTCAGGAAGCTCGACAGTGAGGCCGCTCCGATTAATCCAGGCGCCGGTGAGAAGCATAAAAAAAAAACAAGAAATGACGAGCCAGACAAGGTCATACGCACACAATATATAGACGTTTCCCATTCTGCTGCGTTGAAGGAGAGAGAATTTCCCACATGTGACTCGAATCATCACCGGAATCTGGGACTCCCAGCGTTGCAGGAAGTCTCCTCCTTCAGAAAAATCAATGGGGAGCTGGTGGCGCAGATCGAGTTTGCATGAAATGTAATTTTTCCTGTCAACTCACTTTTATGCATGTGCCATACAAACCTTCAGCAGGTGTGGAAATTGAACATCAATTGGCAGAGTTGTCGCTGATTCTTTTTCGCGCCTCGTTTTCATTTCACCTGAGACTCGACGTCTAATCAGACACGAGACAAACGCGCACTGACACTCTGGACAGCGACGGCTGTCTGAGTGGGGGGAAAAAAGAAGCTCATGTCGGATTCAAAGGTTTATCCTGTCAGAGGAGGACCACCGTTATAGGAATCACAGTCCTGTTTGTCACCAACTGCGGCTTCCAGCCCACCAAACATAAGGTTCTGTTCTATAGGCGAATGATAGAAGCTGAGGAGGCGCGCAAAAACCACAGAAGCTCTGCTAACGTGAAAACCACCGACATCATAACTTCAGGCGGCTGGAGGCAGAGGTGGGCACGCCCACACAGGTTGTTACATTGTGCTTGCTCGTGCCACAGGACTCCTCGCACGCAACCTAAACATACTCTTGATTTCACTTTGCCGAAACGAGCAAACAAAGGCCGCGAGTCGTGCGTGTCCTGAACACTTCCAACAGCCTGTGAGCAACGCGGCAATTCGGCGTGCGGCGTGCTACATTTCCCAGCGCCAGACACATCAGAGATTATGTAGGTGCATTAAGACGGAGTGAGACAACACAGACCTCCTACTTCACCTGAATTATCTCGCTGCAATTAGCAATCTTGTCCTTGTTAATTTGCTAATTTGTGTTTACGCGTTGCTCGTCTGTTTGCGCGAGGATGTGCTACGTAAACATCAATAGGATTAGGTTTCATTGATATTCATGAGCTAATGGGGGAGAGGGGTATATAAGTGTTATTTACACGACACTAAGCTGTCTGGCAGATAAGGTTTCTGAGGGCCGCGGCAATCGGATCCAATTTCATGACCTGTGCAGTGCCAGCGGGGGGAAGAAATCGAGAGAGCGGCGCAGCTATTATTGGATAAGCGAACATCAAACTGCAAGCGTCATTTGAAAACATGATCGTTGTTCTGGCTGATATAAAATGCTAAGTTTGACAAAACTATTTCTAAAGCGGCGTTGAGAATATCGATCCTGGGAAACTTAGCCAGAATGAGTTTGTGCGAAGTAAATAACTCGACAGAAACGGGGGGAAAAACATTGATGAATCTCTATCGATTCTTTATCTTTCATTTGGGAAGCAGAACATGGGTGAAGGTGCACCAAGTCTCACAAAGGTGTCAGCTCCAGATGACAAAGACAGGGGAGAAAACTGTGCATGACCAACCTTGCTACGCCGATCGATCAGCTCGAGGAGGACAAACAAGGGTCCAAACAAAAAGCCAGAGTCTCCAATCTCTCAGTATCATTACGTCCAAGGCCTTGGGAAAAGCCTACAGGTCAATACTGGAGCAGCAGAGGCACTGTGGGGTAGGGCTGGCGACTTAATAAAGCAGACGTATTGTGCGCGAGCAGACGGGTCGATGTGACTCCCTCCAGACGCGATGCATTTTCACAGCGGGACAGGTCGCGGCGCGGTGCAGAGTGGGCCTGGAGCAGAGGTCAACCTATTCACTTCATCAGCAGCAGAAACCAAAGAACAGTGGGAGAGACGGAGGGAACATAGCACAGGAACATATTATCAACCCGGGGGAGCCTGCTCAGAGACATCCGGGAGTTTAGGTTCCTGCCGGCCTCTCGTGCAGTTTGTTCTGCACACGGTAGGAGACATCACCATCAAGTAGAGCAATAAAAAAGAGGCTTTTATCATCAGCATATTCATTCGCTCGCCCTTCATTTTAACCCCTAACACTCAAAACTATGACCTCATGACCCCAGGACCAGAGACGTGCACCTGTATCCCTCCTTTGCTTTATTTCTAGTTGCCCAGAAGAGGCGCAGGACGACGACAGCACAGCCTAACTCTAACCAGGCCCCCAAGTTTTCGACCAAACGAGTGCAGAAGAGGCAGCGTGCTCACAAGTTGTTTCGCTACAGACTTTGCAGTCGCTCCCATTCATTTAATGCCGACTTTTCAACAGTAGCTTCAGCTCGTCTAACCCTCACCTGGAGGGGGTGTTACACACTCTGCAAAACCAGAGGATCTTGTTCGTTTCCTCCGGCTGGCAGAAACAACAACAAAACTTTCTTCTGGTGAGGATTTTGTTTTTTTTTTTTTTACTTCATGAAAAACTCCAGTTTAAAACTTCGGGGGAGGAATTACTCCCTCACCCCCCCCGGCCAGCTGCTCCCCAAAAAAAATACGATCCGTTGCTGCACAACCTTCTGCCGGCCGGCGGAAGGCTGCATTAACCACACTCACTTCGAATTTCTGACCAATCACACAATAGTTGTGGGATACCTCACGCTCATAAAGAAAAGTTCTGGCCAGATGATGTGTCGAGAACAAAGTGTGAGCGCTCCCAAACCGGCGCCGCGAAAGGAAAATGACTTCATTCCCTTCTTGCAGCTCGGGTGGAGAGAACAAATATCTCTGTTCCTGCTGAAAACAGAGAAAACTTCAGTCTGGACGCGAGTGAAGAAACTCGACTTCGGTCGTGGAGACTCCGACTTTTGTCCCCAGAGTTATGCGACTCCCCGTGGATCCGTGTGAGTTCAGGTTGATTGGGTTTCGAATGACAAAGTAAACACACAGCCGTCTCACCTTCTCGTAGTACCGCAGCTCGTAGTCGAGGATGATGCCGTTGGGCTGGTCTGGTTGAGGCCAGGACAGAGTGAAGCTGTTCATGGTGGAGCTGATCTGGTGCATGATGGGAACGATCGAAGGAGCTGCAGAAAAAAAAAGAAAGAAAGAAAACACAAATCACTATAAATCTACTGGAACAGGTCATAAATCTTCTGGTTGACATTTCGCCTGGGAAAAGCCTTTTATTTTGGTAAGTTTGACTGAGGAGCAACTGATCTAAGATCCCCATTTAAGAAGTTTTACCCTCTTGTGCTCCGCCTGTCTCTTCAAGAGAGCACAGATAAGATGTGCAACTTGGCACACAATTAATTTGAACCGGCCCCAACAATTTCTCTTCCTCAGAGTTTTAAATTGAACATAAGGTTGGTGCTCCGACTGCCTTATTGATTTTTATAGTGCTTCAGTATCAAACAGCATCAGGATACAGTAGCTGTGGGGGGAAAAAAAACACTTGATTATACACATAATACGTCAATGACTCTAATGACAGCTAACGATTGTTGATGCATTTCAGCGCAGCATCTCTCCGCCATCCATCCTGTTACAGACGCTTCACCTAATTTAGCCCCGCCGGGCCGGAGACGGATGCAGCTGACGATGCACAAGAAGCAGGTTTCCTCCGGGATCGAGTTAGAGCCGACGGACGAGGGTCACAGCTCGGAGGGAGAAGCTCAGCCAGGCACGGGAAAAACATGCAAACCACAGAAAGGAACACTTCACCCGAGAATCGCAGAGCGGCAGCGCTCGCATTGTACCTCCGTCCTGCTCCTACCTTCGTGCGACAATAATGCCCATGTAAATGACAGTAGTGGTTGGATACAATAAGAAAAATAACCCATAGTGTTTCACTCCTGCTGAAAAAACAAGAAATCACCGGGCCATCATTACTCGTCCCAGCAGCCAAGTCTAAACAGCATGGCTGCCACACTCTTCATTGCCCAGGTAACCAGCTGAGTCAGGATGATTAGGCTGCACTCAGCCATATTCTGGCACCGCAGGACCAAATATCAGCAGGCGCACATTTGTGGGTGCGTACTTGGGCCGCGTATCAGCTCCAGTTAGCAGGAACTCTGGCTACCTTCTGAATCAGCGTCGTTTGGCACGACTCCGGCAAACCATTTGTGTTGGACTCGGCTCGCTGTCAGACTGAGTCATTTGGTTATTAGGACAAATTATAAGAGAGTCATGCATGAAATAAACAGGATAAAGTGTGAGATGGAGAGCCAAAGCTTCACAACGACAAAAAAAAATTCAGTGTATTTTTAGGTTTCTCATTCACACAACTCGGATATCAACTCCAATTAACTCCCTCTTACATTTCTGTTACAGAGGAAAAAAATCTGCCTCACGATCACTAAAAAAACAACTTTGGCTGCAGTTTTTCCACCTGGCCATCAACACGAGTATCTCGTCAGCCAATCACATCCTGATTCCAGTCAATAGGACACGATATCGCACCTGCTGTCAGACTCTCCCTTATCTATTAGACTCTATACGAAATACTTTGCCATGCAGTCATACTCTACTGTCTCATCTATTTTGTGTTTTTACTGTTCCTTTTTAATGTTACTGTCGACATTCTGGATAACATCATCGTGTCAGAATTGCTACAGCTTCGTGTATCGTTGTAATATTGGCTCGATATTTTTTAGGTATTCTTTGGCCGAGACCCGGTACTCAATCGGTCCACCTGGTTCAATAAAAACAAGGTAAAACAATGAGAAACGGAGCGATTTGGAATATAAAGACGGTTTAGACGGCCTGCTGAAGCTCAAGCATCCAAATATGGACAGAGAATAATCGATTCGCATCATCAATGTGCAGCAGGCTCATTCCTTCGGGCCTGTGATGGCATCGTGTCAATACGCAGCAGAACATCGGAGGAGCGCTTCCAGCACCTCGCTGCATCGATCCCAACAGAAACGAAGGGGGTAGTTATGGGGGTAAACGGGGGCGGGGTTATGATGGCCGGTGATCGTACAGAATAAACCTCCCAGCGTCCATCAGGGGAGAAAATGGCTTTGGACTCGCTAAAGCAGGCAAACAAACAATGCATTTCTAGATCCACTAATGCACTGTAATTCAAATTTAAATGAATAATGCCTAATTGGACTTTTTTTTCTTCATGGCGACGTCGTGCGCATGTCAATGCAGCTGCTATATATTCCTATACACGACGAACCTGCACGGCACATTATAGCTTGTATCAAATTACTCCCACTCAGGAGGAATTCATTAGTTTACAATTGTATGAGAAGAGTGAAATTGGCAAATGGAGCCCAAACAAAAAGCAGGATAATCTAATTTCTCTGTCCGACAGGACAAATTGATTCTTTTTGTCTGAAATATTCAGCAGGAAGTCTTGGAAAAAAAAAAAAAAGGCTACAAAAGTTTGCAGCACCTGATGAATCGCGGGGCCCGTTTTTGTTCTTCTGATGCACGCTGCTGTTCCCTCCAGTGTCAATAATGTCATTGTGAGCCTAATTACTACGCAGAGCCGTCACGACAAAAAGTATGTTTGCAAAGCAGCCAATAAAAGTGACACTTCGCAGGCGCGAGCAGCCAACAACTGTCGGTCTGCAGCAAAACAAGGCTGCTGAGTGTTTGCGTACCGTATACAGACTTTACGCCCTTTAAGAGGAGACTCTCCAGTCAATATAAAACATGACCTCACCTTTGGATAAACCGCATTTAAAAAAAAGAAAAAAAACAGAGAGCCATTGGACGAGAGTGAGCGCCGCGGCGAGCTGTGCTCTGCCTGGCTGCACAGTGTTTTTCCATCACTCAGCCTCCGTAATATACCTGAGTGCACACACACATTGCCTGTCAATTAACCCAGACACTTGGCAATTTCCTGCTCATTCCATCAATTTTTGTCCTCTGCACCGCCGTCCCTCCATCATCCCTCGCTCCCTACCACTTTGCACAAGGACTGTGTCACTTGGACAGCAGACAGACTCCAAACTGCACAGGGAAACGCCTTCGTGTTGGTTCATAGATTGAATTTTAAACAAAGGAACGGTGATGGAAGAAGCTCCCGTCTTAGTAATTCAAGTCATTATAAAGACAATTTCACTTTACACGAACAAGGGCTGCTGAGAAACAATTTGTCTCTTGAAAGTAGATTTTATTTCACAAGAACTACAAATTTAGTATAAAAAAATAGATGTAATCGATCTAAAGTTGACAGTTTATTCTTCTGGGAAGGATCTCATTTGTCTGACAGCGTCGTCGTTTTACGACTTCCTCACTCCTGTCTGTCGAATTGTCACAGTGTGTCTTCTTCATGGTTAATCTGAGCCACACAGTGAAGCCTGGCTCAAGGGCTCACAGCAGTAGTAACAAGGATTCAGGACAAATTGGGGGTTTCACCCCCCCCCTCATTTCAAATTCGCCTCTTTCCCTCTTGGTCAGTGGTTCCAGAAACAGCAGGTAAAATCCATGAAATTACGACTCACTCTGAAACGTTTAATCACATCAATAATAAACATACAAATTGCCTAGATTTTATGTGCAATTTGTTTATTTCCCCGGCTTCAGACGCTTGGAGGCGCAAAGATGAACTCTAGTCTACAGCTGAATCACGGACCACGCCTCGCTCATCACACCAGCTTGTGATCGTACAAGAGATTTTGATTGAAATAAATAAACAGCGCGGCTGCTCGCCCGCTCGCCTCGCCGTCCGTGTGTCGTGTGGCTCCGCCCTCGTGTCTGCGGGCGTAAAACGCAGCCCCACACAGGCCCGTGCTCCTGCGTTTTGTGCCCATCAGCCACTTGGCTCTTGGCCTGCTCGCCGCTGAGGCGCCGTCATCGCTCCACCTGGTCCCCCACTCGCCATCTTCCTGAATGACTCCTCTGTTCAAAAGGCAGCAAATGGCAGCGTCTCTGAAATAAACGATCCTTTTATCGCGCTCCTTCACCATCGTTCGGTTTCTTTTCCCCCCCGCTCGACGCACTTTACCCTCGCCTGAGCGTTCGCTTCAGACTGTCTGAAGAGCAAAAGCTGCTGACCTTTTGTCTCTCCGCGTGTTTGACTATGAAAATAAAATGTTTTGTAGAGGAGCCAGGCTGATTCACACGATCTGATCGGGGTTAATGTTGCTTGATTTGAGTGTCAGATAATTAACTGAAACGTGAATGTGAACAAACGAACTGCTTCCGTTTATCCTGTTAGTGTGAATGGATGCTGCTCCCTTTGCCTCCCTTGACTCTCACCTCGTGCCCCCCCCCCCCCCCCCCCCTCCCTCTCTAACGCTCCTCCACCCCAGACGGAGAGCGTGAGGGGCTGAGCTTCACCTCAGTGCACTTCAGCCCCTCTGCTTCTCAGGCTGGTTCACGCTTCACTGGCCAGGGCGAGGGCTGCCTGGGCCGCATTATCAATTACCGGCCACAGGCACACAGTGTTCCCGGAGGATCCCGGGGAAGGGGCACTCCACACTGAAAATTCCTGCAGTTAAAAAAAAAAAAAAAGGGGGGGGGGTGTTGGGGTGAGGGGAGGCGGGGGCGCTGATGAGGAGAGCCACGAGCCCTGGTCCCAGTTCAATTCATGACTTCTGGAGTACAGAGGCATTTTCTACCATGAAGACTTTTGCTGCGCTTTCTAGTGGGACCTCTGAGTCGCCATCAGGGTTTCGTGTCGTCGTCCGACTTGAGAAACAACTCTGACTTTGAACAAAGTGAACCTTTGTAGTTGGAATTTCCGGATCGTCGAGAGATCGAGGAGCGGAAATCGAAAGCCACGACTGAGCCCAAACATCGCCTCCTCCGCTGCGGACCCCACACTGCTCCCTTTGCACTGGAGTTTGATGGGTTAAGTGCAAAGAGGAAATCGTCCTAAAGGGAAGACGTAAAGTCCTTGTTGGTGCCACTCCTGCTTTAAACTTGTGAATTATCACAAACTCATTAATTTGTGGTTCCGTGAACCTGTTACAGGCTCAGTTGTAGAAGAAAAGCTAACCAACGCTTAACACTTCATACAGATACTTTTTTTTTATCATCTTTCATCAAGCTAAAGAGATTGGAGCTCCCATTTTCTTGTGTTTCTGACCTGATCTTTTCCATTCGTAGCTAAACAAGGACAGAAGTTGTTGAAACCTTCGTACAGAGTTTCTTATGTCGACCAAATCAGACTCAATCCCAGAAACAAATCCACGAGCACTCCAGTACGAGGGCCAAAGTTTCACGTTACGATTGTTGAGCTTCAATTCATGCAGTCTCACGACACTCCTGAGAACAAAGACCTCCAACGTTTTCCCCCTTTGGAGACCCCCAAATCACCTCTAAGAAATGCTGTGAAGCACCTTTTGGATCTTTAATTTACCAAAACATTACAGTGAAGCCCGACACACACTCACAGAGACACAAAAGAGCAGGAGCGTTCGAGCAAAATAAAAGCACCGGGCAGTTTTTCTTGGTCTGGTCTCGATTCTCTACAAAGTCTCATTATGGTTCTCTTTGAAATGTGCAACTCGGACTTTGACAAGCTCAAAGGAAGCAAAGCTTCAGCCCCAAGGGGAGGGGAGGGGAGGGGAGGGGGGGGGCTTCTGGACCCCAGGTTAGGAGCCTCTGCTCAAGAGGGAGAGTCTCACCTTTTTTTTCTCCCTACAATTGAGGTAATTGCAGGAGGAAAAGCAGGGCGGGGGGAATATGAAGCGTGTGCATGTGTCCCGCGCTGCTTCCAGCCTCCGTGTGAGCAGCCTGTCACAGACAATGTGTCGCGCCCATGTGAGGGTGAGGTTCAGCCCGATGAAGCACCGCTGTCCCCTCCAAGAGCGTCCCCCACTGTCACCCTGGGACGGCGACGCTGACATTGATTGGTGACTGTGTCCTGCACACACACCCCTCCCCCTCCCTCTCTCTCCCTCTCCCCCCATCCCTCGCTCCCGTGCTCCACTTTTATCTGGCCCCACTTGCAGCCCCTGGCTTTTAATGCAGAGCTTGGCTCACCATTAATCAAAGTCAAAGCATCCCACAGACTGACACGGAGAGAAAGAGAGAGTGAGGAGAGGGAGAGACGGAGGGAGACAAAGAGGGAGGAAAGAGACAAGGTGATGAAAGAAAGAGTGAGAGAAAGAAAGAAAGAAAGGAAAACTTATTTACCTTCCTATGACCAATCTACTGGAGAATACAGATGAGCTGGGACATTATATCGGCTGCGTGGCACTGAACTGAACCTTTGGTATACGACTCCAGACTGCGGCTGTTGTAAATGTCCTTTTATAGCAACGGCGGAACAAGAGATGTGTTGTACTGTATCTCCACAAAGCACCTTCGTGATTTGGCATTTCAATTTTTCACATCGTTTGGAGAGACTAATACATCACACACTTCACCGCCGATGTTTGCGATGCGAGTTTTCTGGCCAAAGTTGGGAAACTATCCATCTTCCGCGCGGCCTCGACGACTTGGAAGTCACAGGCGGCCGGAGCCGATCACAGCAGACGTGGGACGGAGCCAGGGCGAAGCCTGGACGGGTCCGTCGCAGGGAAAACGCGGGGACAAACGCACGCAACACCTGACCTCGTTTATGTGTTTCTGGGCAGTGGAGGGAGAGCCAGAGTGCCCGGGTTGAAACCCAAACGTGCAAAGTTAGAACATGCAAACCCAGCAGAGGGAGGTCACGACCTCCTGGCAAAGCGGCAACCACCGGAAAAACACAATGGGCGGCCAAAGTGGGTAAAAAGGAAAGCCAAAATAATCCATCCATCATCAATCTTCCACACTCGATTTATCCAAGGAGCTGGAGGCCGTCCCAGATCGTAATGGACAAAGGACATGTTTCACCTTGGACGGGTCACCAGTCCAGACCAGAGCCAGCACAATGAGATGTTAATAACTCACACACACACACGCACACACACGGTATGACAGAGTCAAAAGCTATCCCAGCATGCACGTCTGTTCAGATGAGGAGCGAAGTAGGAACATCTGCAGAAAAGAGAGACGGGAGACGAACCAGAGCGGCCGCGGATCTGAACGGAGCTCCGCTTTTACTCGGCGGTGAGGCAAGAGTGCTAACCGCTGCCCCACCGTGCCACCCCACCGCGCCGCTCGTGCCAGGATAAATACGCGTTCTTGCTAAATGAAGTGTGCTGAGATACACAACATGTCAGGCTGCCTTTTTTAAAATAGCAGCACTGCTTCTTCTTCTTCTTCTTCTTCTGTATCACATGTCAGATCAGAAACGGTTTATGTGGTTACCATCTCGGTGAGCGTCGGGGGGGGAGGAGGAGGAGGGGGTCTCGGGGTTTCCCCCCCCTGCTCCTGACAAAAATGCACATTTGAAAGAAAACCAGAATAAGAGAAGCTCTCGCGCATCTGGAGCGAATCTAAGAAACTTTTATTTTGAAGGCTTCTGCTTTTGAATATCATGGAGCGTGTTTGTGTTTCTGCCAGTGTTTGGGTTCACTGAGATGTTTTTGGCAAATCAAAGATTAGGGGGAAAAAAAAGGGGGGGGGGGTCCACAGCCTTTCTTGGAGGCAGTTTGAGGAGGCTCCGGGGGGAAAAGAGAGCCACTGCCATACGATACATTCAATTTTGTTTATTTAGTTTAGGGAAAAAAAGGCAGAGTTAAACTTTAAAGTCCTCTTCGCTCTCCTCTCACCGATCCCTTGGACAGACGGAGTCGGCCGCATATGCTTTTAATGCGGCTCGGCTTTCAAATGTGAATTCCCAGCTGGAAGCTGCTGCTCTGCCTCAGCTCCTCACACCGAAATTGATTGGACAGAAAGTTGCTTTTACATTCGGTCAGCTGATCTCGTCCCAAGAAAAACAAACACGCCGGGGTGGGGGGGCGGGGGCGCAAATCCAGCCGGACGCATCTGGAAGCACCGTCCCGGTCGTTTCCCCCCCGCGTCCCTGCGCTCGTCGTCGAGAGCGCCGCGCTCGTCACGTGCCGCGTCTCTGTCGAAGGCGCGAACTCCACTGCTCGCCACCTTATTAGCGGCGACTCAGAGGAGCGAGCCAGCCGTGACTTCATGGTAATGGGCCTCTCTCGAACATCTTAGAGCGGGGGGATCAGTTCAGCGCTGCGGCTTTCTGCCAAGCGACCAGAGCTTCAATTATTTTCCTCCACATCACATACATGAAGGTGAGCGTCGCCGTATGTAGCTTTATTTCAAAGCAAACACAGACGCACATTTACACAGGCAGCACTTACTCCGACCGTCATTCATTACTCTGTATGAAGACGTCAGAAGTTGACGGTAGGGGGGTGGGTGGGGGGGGTGCTCCACAGCCTTCAAAACCCACCCTTTCATTTTCCCCAGCAGCTCATGCCTCAGTTTCTGGATCGAGGGACACGATCCAGCGTTTACGAGAACAGGCATCGAATGAGACGGGAGCGGCGCGCCGCAGAGAAGCCGAAAGACCCGTATAGGATGATGAAACACCCCTCGGTCCCGTACAATAAGAGGGGAGGTGAGGAGGCAGTCCCCCCCTGAAAAAAACAGAGACTCCCTAAACTGAAAAGACATAATGAGTAGTGCCTTGAATACCCTCCGCAGACATGTTTGCCTAACAATCCCATCTGGTTTTCCGAGCCCCACAGAGCGCCGATCTCTTTAATTCATCGGGCTTGTTTGGATTTCAGTCGGCAGCGCCGCGCGCCTCGGACGCAACCCACCCAGTCGGACGTGCCCGTGGAAGGCCGAGGATAGCGATGTTTGCATTTCTGTGGGAGTCGCCCTCCAAACAGCAGCTAAGTGGAGGAGGCTTGTTTGTAGATATACTTGGCATTCTGTGGTCTGAGGGCTCGTTGGCACATAATCTGGGTCACGGAGGCAGCGCCAGTCGGATCAGAGAGCTGTTGTGCATTAACTGGAAAGAAAAGACAAAAAAATACATCACGGCGATATCGGCAGTCGCGGGACTCGTGGCCTCTTTTCTTTCTTCCTCGCGCGTTGTTCGCCAGACCCCTTGGAAGGAGGCGGGAAATTTCGGAAAGAATGAAAAAGGCCCGTCTGAGGCGGCCGAATAAATTCGGTGGGTCTGAGACGGATTACGCCAGGAAACATGGCCGCCACTGCCGCCGCCGCCGCCGTGTGGTTTCCACCGAAATGTGCCACATTTTATATCCCTGTGGTCGTTCAGCATCTTAATAAATTCACTCCGAGCAGAGAGTCTCTTAGTCCTTAATTCAGACCAGCTGACATAAAGTAGCTTTTTTCCCCTCAATGACTAACACGGATAAATATGACTAAATTCAGGCCAAGTGAGAATGATAGCCGCACGGGGGGCACTATATAACCTTTTGTGTGTCTGTATCTGTGTGTGTGTGTGTGTGTGTGTGTGTGTGTGTGTGTGTGTGTGTGTGTGTGTATCTCGTGGAGAGCAAAGGCCGTGAATGAACTCCTAAATCACACTATTGATCAGTCCTTCCTCCCAGACACACGCTGGGATGGAGGGCAGTTAAATGGCCTCTTTGGTGATTCACACTGAACCACCCCATCCTACCCCACCCCACCCCACCCCGCCCCTCCACGTCTTGCCTCTGTTGTTCCCTCCTCTAGCCCTCGTCTCCACACGGCCAATTTACACCGCAGCACCTCGGACTGCCGCTGTGTTTTCTTCAGGTAGACTTGGTTTGACTTAATTGTACAAGAGTTAAAGCTGCGTCAGGCTGAGAAAACAAAGACTCTGCTGAGACACTGCAAACTTCATTATCCTCTCACTAAAGGGCTGTTTCGCCCTTTTTCTTTGTTACAAGAGGACTTTACAGCCCTTGAAAGGAAACGGTGATGGTTTCAGGGGCCTTTTACGTAAAGAGAAGCGACTTTTATTGTCACATGTGAAGTCGTTCTTGGGCAACGTGGCCCAAATAATTAACCTACAAAGACATCTTCCTGGAGTCCTTTTACAATCTATCAGTCCATCGTAATCAGCAGGTTAACCATTAGAACCTAAATGTTGTTTAATGGCTTTAATCACCGCACCTAAACTTACATCATGTGGGAACGTAAATAGGGGAAAAACAAAGAAATGCTAAAATCTTCCTTTAAGCAGAGATGTGCTGTATGTGATTGACGGGGCCCCATTTCCATGACGCGCCGACACTGACAGCCACAAATGCAGCCCCGTGCTGTGCGGATAATGAGCGCCTGCACAAATGCACTTGCAATTAGCTGCGAATTAAAGCCGCGGCATATGCAACGCATGTTATTTGCGAAAGGGATGGAGCGAGGAGGAGAAATAAAGAGGAAAGGTACGCTGATTAATTACTATCTGCCTCGCCGTCGTATTACTCATCTGAAACCGCTCCGGCAGCTGTGCCGAGGACGACGGCGCGACGACCAAAACGGCTCACCTTGAGAAGGTGGAGCTGGAGCGGGACCGAGAGGTGGCGGCGAGCGGCGCGCCTTTGTCACGCTGCCAAATCCCTCACACGCCAAGCTCGTCTTTTAGAATGAAAAAGACGGAAAAATTTAGGGTCGAGATTGATTTAGAACTGGTGAATAACTGCGATGTTACAGGGAAGACTCCCAGTAACAGATGACGTGTGCGTGACTCCCGGCTGGATTTTGCCGTCTCTTACTGTAACCAAATTTCAGACAAGGGCTTATTTCCAAGTCAAAGATCTGCAGTTCGATCTCCATCTCACCCTGGTTGATGTGGCCGATTGTTGTTACGCAAGAAACTCAAAATTCAACCCGAGTGTTTTGTCAAAAAGGTGAAATTTGGCGTGTTTGACTTCAACTGTTGAGACGAGAAGATACAAAAACTCGATTGGCAGCGAGCATCCCTTCACCTCCTCCTGCACTGAGCTAACATGACACACTGTGTAAATTATGAGGCTCATTTACTTAGCATGCATTTTTAAACCCACTTTGCATACGAGCCCTTTTTCAACATCCCTTCTTGTTGCACTTTCCGTGTGTCACTCTGTTGGAATCCTCCGACGTGTCGCTGTCAGTGCCTCCAAAATGCCTTTGTATATTTTACCTTTTTCGGCTCTAATTCAGCTCTGGCTCTTCTGCGATGCTGCGGCTGGATTTCCTCCTGGTGAGATCAATAAAGGACACGCAGCTCTTCCTCCACCTGTTGTAATGGCTGTTACCAGTTGCATAGCGCGGCTGACGATTGGCTCTCGTCTCCTTTCATCTCCCGGCCCGCATTTTTTTTTTTTTGCCGCCTTCCCTTGTTGTGTTCACGGCCGTCGTATTTTGTCCGAATAAGAGGATTTCAAGGCTCATAAAAAAAAGAAGGAAAAAAAAAAAAGGCAACACATTTTATTTGTGAACGCGACAAAATTGAAGCCTCACATTTTAGGAGTGTCGCTGGTTTTTGAAGTGCATTATTAACTATAATCCATTCTGGATACTCCCGCACCGTCGCTGCCCCCCCCCCTCCGCTATCGAGCCCCCCTGTCGAAGCCAGGAACAGTGCAATTACCTGGCTACAAAGGGGGCCACATAGGGCTGGACAGAGGCCTGGCAGATTACTGGCAGACACCTCATTACAGCAGCAGACTCCAACAATAGGCCCGGGCATTGCTTCTTCTACATCTATCTGTCAAGTGTACTATTAGCCTGTCAAATGGGGACAGTCAGCACCATTAGGCCACCTTGATAATCAGACCTATTTACTCCCTCATTTTCCCCTCCTTCACTGTCACGGTCTCCCCGGTCGGGAGGAGAGAAAGCACTTCGTCTCCCCCCGTCCTCCCTCGTCCGTCCCCCGTCTCCCCCCCCTCCCCACCCAACTCCTCCCCCGACTCATTCTCAAAGACAAGTTCAGCTGGTCATTATATTCCTCTGAGAGTCTTTATAATCAAATGCGGTCTGCCCCCTCCACCAACTGGGCCAAATTTAATTTTGAGAAACGTTCTCCCGCACAAAAGGGATCCGGATAAAGCAATTACAAACTCACTCCTCGTTGAGATAAACGTGGAGTGAGTTCGTTGTGGAATTGAAATGAAAATGGACTAAATTATAATTTATTTTACATTAGGTATTTCATCATCAGCCTGCGCTGCAGCAGGAACGGAAAACGAGCGTAAAAATGTATAAAATGCTTGAACAACGAAAGTCCCGAGAACCCAAAAACCCCCGACTTACCACGCTTTGCTCAACAAATACCCTCCCGAAAGACTTCAGCAGACGACTGTCTCATGTTTCTCTACAATATGATGATATATCAAAGAGATTTTCAGAGGCTGGATACAGAAAATTGACTCCATCCATCCAGCTTCTTCCCCATTTTACACGCCCTGGACAGGGCACCAGCCCACCACAGTACGAACTCAAAGAGACACACGATCACACACGCAGGTATTGACAGTTTAGAGTCGCCTATTTGACCTCATGTGCAGGAAACCTGGCTACCTAGAAACATGCAAACATGGGAAAATGTTCAGATTGTTCAAGAAAGGAGCCCACCCAGGCACGAACTCGGGAAGTTGTCGTTGTGAGACGAGGCCACGAACAACAACTGCAACATGCAGCCCAGATACTCACTCCCAAAGTTTTTAAATAACAGGATGTGTTTTTTTCCAGACAAACAACCGTGTGGTCTGAATTTCTGCAATAATGACATTACGGAAAATGGAAAAAACCTTTTTTTTTTTGTTTAACAAGATTTGGTGGAAAAATAATAACGCCACTTCTGGCAACCGAACCCTGCGTTTTCCATCACGAGGCAACGTGGAAGGTCAGACCGAACCGAATCAGTTACGGGGTTCGACTCCAAGCGAATGAAACCCGACGCAGTCCGAAGTCATTCCTAAGTTTAGCAGATTCACGAAACCTTTCTTCTGAATTCAGAAAACACGGGGTGGAAAAAAAACAAAACAAAACACTCCTGTACATAAACAACACAATGTGAACACAAACAGACCGCGACAGACAAGGACACAGCAGGCAGCGGCAACCTGAAACCAGGCCTCCGAGTCGGCAGCGCTCCAAGTTTGTGTCTTGGGTCGGTTTCCCTCTAATCTGATACTGGAGCGTCGCGCCGAGCGCCGAGCGCAACCTGGACGGCCGGTAAATAAAGATCTGTGTTTCTGCGTCTGTTTCCAGTTTCAGACTCGCAGACGGCAGAGGTGCAGCACAAGTCAGCTGACTGAGAAAGGAGGGACTGAAACAGCTTACGTTCAGACGAGGACGATCTGTAAAGTGAGAAACTAGCTTGGTGTTTCATCCTCACTTTTTAATCACGGTTCAGATGAGCTCTTTCGGGGAAATCAGTGTGCAGTGTCCGAAATTTCTTACTGATGTAACACACATGCCGGGACGCTAGGTGGCAGTATGGTGCCCTCGACCTGTGGCAACAACATCCCTCGTCTCTGCTGTTACTGTCTGTAAAGATTCGCTCCTATTGCTAAAAAAGACTCTTGGCTTTTGAACAAAAACGCAAAAGCAACCCGCGAATCCAGCACGTGGAAAAATCCCATTTGTCGTCTTTTTCCGGGTCTTACTCGTGCTAACGTGAGTCATGTTGTTACACTTTGTGGTCCCACCGCCTAAATAGAGACACAAAGGGTGGGGGGGGGGTTGTTTGTTTGGAATTACAAGCTCGTTTTCAAGCTAAGAAAAAAAACGGCGTTGCCGTGCAAACGGAAAGGCAAAAACAAACAAAGAGACTTTGTTCGGTTTCATCCGCGAGCGTGGCCGCCGAAACGGGGGCCCTGGGTTTAATTCAGGCTTAGGACGAGTCAGCGTGTGCGTCTGAGGCCGCACAGGGAAACTTCAGAGGGAGGACGAGAAGCGAGCGTCGCTCACAAAACAGAGTCGCGCTCGTCAGAGAGCGACGCAGCGACAACAAAGAAGGGAGCCGGTCTGTAAATCAATCATCTTTCAACCTCCATCTGTGAACATTAAAAGAAGGACTTCACAAGCGACTCGCTTGTTGAGGGACGATTACCTTCAACAATGTCGAGAAGCTCGAGTCCGTGAGACAGAAATGCAAACTGGAGCCGTTTCTTTCACAGGAGGGGGTTTGATGTGTAAATAAGGAGAGGAAAGAGGGATGGAGCAGAGGACTGCAACTCTTTCTGGCCCCAAAAATATACCATGGGGCGTCTTGGGTCCGGGTGTGAACTGGTGTAATGCGTTTTCTTAAAAGCGAGAGCCGGAGAGGAGAGCGCGCACCTCGCCTCACCTCCCTCCCCGGCCCACGTTATTCACAGCGGAGCCATGTGAAATCGTACTCGCCCCGGAGTCTGCCAAGCCGTGAAGTGTGACTCTGAAATGTCTATTGTGCGAGATGATTCTCTCTTAAGGTGAAATGATTCACATTACTTCAATAACAGGAGATTTTTCTGTTACACTGCGACGAAAATGAAAGCGGAGTGTTAAAGACAAGAGAGAGAGAGGGGGGGGATAAACCGAGGCTGTTTAAAGAGAGGAGCGATTTGGAAAATCAAATAGAAAACAAGATATCGCAGGAGGCTAAGCAATCATTACCGTCCTCTCCTTCTCCAAGCCAGACATCATCATTATGATCATCACACCTGGCAATAGCGAGCACTTACCAGCCTGGTTGGTGGTGATGTCGATGGACACGTGCTGTGCCGGGTACGGGCTCTTGTTGCTGACGCCGTTGACGGCCTGGATCTCGAAGCTGTAGAGGGTGTGAGCCCACAGGTTGCTGATGAACACCCGGGTGTCCGTCAGGCCCAGCTGCCGCGGCACGAAGTCCACGTTGTCGTCGCAGTGCGAGCAGGAGCGCCGGTCGGCGCGGCACTTCTTGCACACGATGTTGTAGACCACGTCGTCCCGGCCGCCCGTCTCCCGGGGCGAGTGCCACTCCAGGATCACCGAGGTCTCGTTCACGATGGAGATGACGTTCCTGGGGCTGGATGGGACGCCTGCAGACACACGCATCACCGCCCAGGTCAAGTCCAGCGCTGGCAGGCGGAGGATTCCCAGCCAAACACTTGGAAACTGAACACTTAGAAACCGCAATTCAAATGTCTCGTAAGACACGTTTTGACCTTTAAAACTTTATCGAAATAGACACCAGAAACCTCGTCACAATCTGTAGAAACTGCTTTGAAAAGAACTATTTGTTCCTCTATTCAAACTGGATCTATTCAGAATCTTACACACCACTGAAGACGACTGAACAGGTTTTAAAACCAATATTTAAAGCCACTTTTTTGTACGCGAAATGAATTGAATCCAATAAAGCTTTCATCACTTTTTTCTGACGTCTGTCGACACTTTTCATTTCTTTGAAGTTTGTTGTTTTAGTCATGCGCTCTGGTGCACGAGCGAGGAGTGAGTGAGTGTGGGAAGCTTCGTCAACAGCAAAGGAGCAACACAGCAACAGTGTTGATGTGATCATGAGCGGCACAAAGCGAGAGCGCCACCCTGTCATCATTTTTCACGAATTGCAGAAAAGCAACACAAACAACAACGAACTCAATGTTTAGAGCGACGTTGTAACGATGTGACTTCCATTGACTCCCATTCGTTTTCAGAATCAGAATCAGAAATACTTTATTTATCCCAGAGGGAAATTTGTCGTTACCTTGCTCATGTACAAGTAAATAGAGAAAGAAGTTTCAAGTTAAAATCAGTAAAAATAAATACAATTAAACTAATTAAATTTGATTAGGTTGAAGACTGAATAAATAAGATTAAATAAATAAGATTAAATATCTGTCTATCCCTATCCATATATAACAATATCTATATAAATCAAAATGTATCACACACACAACATATTATATTTATATATGTTGTATTATATATTTATATATATTTGATGTGACTTTACAATCCTGATAATAAACAATGAACTATTTTTTTTCTATTTCCATGCTGGTATGAATGTTTTACTCAGGTCAAAGCATGAATATGTCTCATTTCCATGCAGCTTCTGACACCAAGTAAAAAGTCTTTTTTCCTGCCGCTCTCACAGCAACAAGGCCACCGACGCAATAACAACGTTACGTGAGAGTAGCTTGTGATTTTCGACCATGATGGCAGAGAGGAATGAGAGCTGGTCCCGCGCCGCAGCCTCAAATGTATCTGTAATATAATGTGAGTTATTGTAAATCACTTCGTGTTGTACGTTTTGAAGAAATCCCGAGGAATCCAGAAGTAACCAAACGCTTTCCTGTCGCCACTGAAGGGTTCTGTCAGAAAACGTTCCATCACGGGCAAACCTGTCATCACACTTAAAGCTAAAGTAATGTATTGGTTGTGGAGGGGGAATGAAAACAGTCTCATAAATTGTTCTTGTGGTAATTTAGCAGTTCCACAGCTCTGTAATAAATATAAGTGCTGCTGCCCAAGAGCCACTTCTCCTTCCTTTATTTTTCACCATCTTCAGCACAATTGGAATGCTAATTTATTCCATTCACACCCAGCGAGATCATACAGCGAAACGTTTGTGTCTATCAAACATTGGTTATTTAGCAAAACGCAGTGTTGCGTGGAGTATTCTTATCCAAGTGGCTCTGGAGATTCACGGTCCCATTCACTCCCTCATCGCCCGCAGCTGGAGCAGAACCTTAAAAAGGAAAAATAAAAAAACGCACACGTATTCAGAAAGAAATCAAGAAATAATAAAACTATTGTTTTGCTCGAGTGGTGGCTTTAATATTAGGGTGCAGGGAATTGGCTGGTTCAGCCTCCTGCAATTGCAGCGCTGTTTCTTTTAAGAGTTAAAATCACTTCAAACGGGCGCGCAGGATTCTGCTTAGCTGAGACATCGCGTCCCTCCGGCTGCTGGGAGGCAGCGCTCTGCTCTCAGATAGGAGGCAGGAAGAGGCAGGAAAAGGGAGACGCTTGCCAAAGCCCTGAGTCAGTGGCGCTTAGGTTGAGTGAAGCGGCCCCGCAGAGCTGATCTGGTACCAATTTATCCTCCATAAAGCCTGACCTTTATCATTAGAAGCGAAGTTAAACTGACCCGTTTTCCACATCCATGACTGGTGCGAAACTACAAATCCACTCGCTTGCAAGACGATTGATGAATTACTCAGCTTCACTACCAGCAACATTTACGCCGCAATCCCAACAACGCTCGCTTCTGTTCAGCTCGACTCTACTCAGCTCGACTCTACTCGGTCGTGTTTTTCCGTGACAAGCGAGGAACCGCCCCAAAGTCAGT
>JAUESF010000041.1:1399733-1410863 GCA_032274765.1 Malacoctenus tetranemus
GTACTCGGCACCCGCAGCTTTGGACGGGGCACCGAGGTCCTCCCGGGAACCACTGGTGGTTTTAGACAGACTGTTTCTACAAAAGCTGGAGGTGAGAGAAACCGTCCAGACAAGGGATGCGAAGTTCCAGGTGTCAGACTCGCCAAATGACCAACGCGAGGCCATTTTGCCTCAGACAAGACGGTGTTTTGGTGGGCGGACATAACCGCTCCGCCATCCTAGTAAATCCTCCGCTCTCCTCTCCTCTTTTCAGGAATCTTGTTTCGGGTCAGCGGGGACATTCACGTTTCTCTCAACCGAGTTCAGCAAAATCAACACAAGGGGGAAAAAAGTGTAATCAGCAACGGTGAAAAAGAAAAGAGAAAAAAAGCAAATTCAAATGTCAACTTTTTCGCCTCTATTTCTGATGAAACATGATTTACTTTCAGAGAGAGATTCTTTTATTTTTTCTTGTTGTGTTGAAAACACTTAAGGACGGTTTGTAGTCGCTTTGTTCCAATCAAAAGAAAGCGTTTCCACCGCTGCTCTTTCTCCTCGCTGGGCCAAGATGAAAAATAACACTGACGAAAGAAAGAAACGACGTGCATGTGCGTGATTGTTGTCCATCCCGTCCGCCTTATGGCTATTCCAGAAAAGTAATTCCGTCCAAAATCAATCTTTTCAAATGTCGCCCGTCTCCTCTTTGGCCCACGGAAAGTTTCTACACGAACGTCTTTATTTAACAGGTTCCTAAACAGGAGCGGTGAATCCTTTGCGTCCAGCAGTAATGAGCCCAGGATCTACGAGGGGTCCGCTGTCGCAGCGGACCAGAAGCGGTGACCAAGCAATAATCCAGATGGAAGCGGCGCTGGCCTCCCACAATCATCACAATACTCATTACTGCTGATATTACCTCAGCCAGCCTGTCTGCTTTTAAGAAACCTGGCAATTTGCAGCAGTAAAATGAGGTAATTACAACTCTTATCGGGCTCCTCACCTCACAAAACAGCATTTAGAGGGAGGGAGACGACTCCCCGATGGTCCGCTGGCTCTGGAACAAGGCTTTGGCTGGCTTCCCGATCACTCAGCCACACCCACTCGCTGTCATTGCTACTATTTGCAACTTCGGCCCCGGCCCGCTCCGCCGCGCCTCCGATGAAACCATTAAAACGGAGAAACGCGAGCACGCTAATGACGCCGCTGGAAGGATCCCTCGATCGAAGCCCAAAATTAAAAGCATGGACTGGCTGACACAAACAATGCCGGTCCTCAGGAAGATCACTTTACGGCGTAACAACCGTGCCAGGAAATGGCTCCAAAATGGAGACCAGGAAAAACACGCTCCGACTACCGAACTGTGTTTGTGTTGGAAAGCCGGCGTGGAGGGGGAAAAAAATGGCAATGTAATCTAACCTTTTCCCTTCAGGAGAGCGGCTCGACAATGAAAGTCGATCCACTACAGCTCTGACATTTCTAAACCTCACATATGAAAGTCAGAAGTTCTCCCTGACTTACTGTCCTATCATCACTCCGGCCGCCTGGAGACTCAGTGCAGGGGGGGGGTGGGGGGGGACTGACGGAGAAGTACGATGTCCAGGTCGCGCGGGGATTGTGTGAGGCTGACATTTAGCAGCATAAGTTATGGCTAATGGGCCATCCAGAGTGAGCTGAAGCATGTTTGGTTTTTGAAGCAGACCAGAAAGTGCTCAGAGAAGGAAAACAGTCGGGGCCCACCCGACTGCTTCCACCGCTGAAGGGGGCTTTTTTTCCCACCAGCAGCTATTCCAATCGTCTCCAGCTCGGATTTAAGGCGCCTCCGTTTGGTGATCGTGTTTGTTACCAGATACGTTTTTTAATAGCTGCTCGAGCTGATCTGAGCTGGAAACGTGACTGTAGCACACCGAGTGCAATGAATCAGGTGATCGAGACAACAACGGACGTGGACGCAGTCACTGTTTTGTCCTTTGTCCAAGTAACGACTCCTTTTTTAAACCTTTTTAAACTCTTTTTTTTGCCTTCTGTGTTTTGGGTGTAGCACTACAGCGCCACTCACAGTCCTGGCATACAAACTGCAGCATCTCCATCGATTCTCTGCAGCTACCTTTTCTTGTCGTGACATTGCGTCGTCTCGAAACTTCTGGTCCCGATGCTCTGGGACCCGAGCAGGAAGTGGCTGTCTCCCCCCTGCCAACGCACTTGAACCACGATAACCATCCTGTAATATGCGGAACCAATATGGAGGACAGAGAGAAACGGGGGAGATGGGGAGATAAAGAAAAGGAGAAGGTGGATGGCGAGGCACAGGTGAGATGGAGGAAGGAGGAGGAAGACGAGTGCAGTTCATATTAAGAGACGCTCGGAATCAGATATGGGAAGAAGTAATCGCAGAGACAGTGTGATGGAAAGTGCACCGTGTGGCGGTACACCCTGTTATCTTATCCAGCAATGGATCTAACCTTAGCAGAAGACGGCAGTCACATCATTTCTTAGAAACCAGCCCGTTTCTGAGCAGCTGCCCGACCATTCACAGACGCGCTGCTCTTTTGTGGCATTTGCAATATTTATGCAAAGTGAAGAAAGGAAACAAAACAGCCTCATCTTAACACGGGGCGGAGGAAACACGCTAAGAAAGGCTACAAAGGAGAAGCATAAAGGCATGAAAGGAAATCACATATCCTCACACTAACATGTGCAAAATGTGAGAGGGGAGAGGCATGATATATGCATGCTAACAGCTCCCAGCAAAGTAATCCCATCAACTCCAGCAGTACGGCCTGACACGGGACTTCAAATGGGAGTTGCAGGAGCAAAGTGACATCCGGCCTGCACCAGGGGAACAACATACCCCCCCCCCCTCCAAAATTATACAGTTTGCCCTTCAACGCTCGAAGGAAGCGACACATCGTCACGCGCCTCAAGAAGAGGCCCACGTTGGAGTGAAGAGTCGTCAGCGAGACGGCGTTGGAGGGACTTGAGTTAAACAGCAGCTCACTATACCCAGTCTCATTAAACGTTGCTGTTAACCATGTCTGGATGCACCACAGAATTGGCTCGTGCCTCCTGAATGCCCCCCCCTCCCCTCCCCAACCCTTTAACTGGCAGCAAGCAAAAGACAAGCGAGCATGAGAGAGGAAGTCGGCGCGAGGAGGAACCTTGAGGGTTTGATGTCGCTCGCTCTCTTCGTCGCTCTCTTCGTCGGCAGTAAAAGAACGACCTTCAGCCACCTTGAACCCGGCGCGGCTGAATTTCAATAAAAGTCAAATTACCCCCCCGCGCGCGCCCATGGGGCTCGGCGAAAAAGCACTGAGCTCGAATCGACTGCACGTAGAAGACAATTTAACAGTCATACGGAGGTGTGAGTGAGTCAATCATACGATACACTTCTTCCTCCTCCCCCGCCACCGAGGGGGGTCTCTCCGCAGAGAGCGGCATCTATGACCGCCCTGGCGGGGGGAGAGGACGCCACTGGGACGGATCGCTGATTGTATTTTTTTTTTTTCTTCCACCAGAGTAAACGGGTGTGTTCGCGCGCGCAAACAACACGTATGCCGACATGCAAGTGGGAAAGTGTTATTCAATTTAGCTGCTGTTCTCCCCTGGCCGATGTGGTGAGATCCAGGTAATTGATGCCTCAGTCTTGATATTCCCACGCCGCGCGCCGCGCCGCTCCGCAGGGACACGACGGGCGCGAATGAGAGAGAAAAACGCGCTCTCGCTCCCTCGACCGCGAGCGGCGGCCGACGTTCTTCGGGGATCTCGTTAGTGCGGCTCCGCCGCGCACGGAGCCGCAAACCGGCAATGCGCGTACGTAAACAGCGGAGACGTCTCCAGAGTCGGGCTAAACAATCGGAAACGGTGACCGGAGACATGCTCAGGTAGAGATCACTCCCCCCCCCCTCTCCCCCCTTTTTCTCTCGCGATCCGTCTCCATAAAAGCGCCAGTGGCCTCTGCAACGCCTCGAGCAAACACAATGCCTTCCATTACAAGCTACCACTAAATCCACCCTCTCGCAGCATATGCTCCCGTGCCTGGGGAGGCCTATATATTTTTGGAGATGGTCTTTGTTTCCCCCCCAGGGCATTGCTGGAGTCCGCATCGAGCAGGAGGGGGGGTGAGGGGGGGGATGAGAGATAGAAAATAGTCCTGAGGCGAGAAGAAAAACTTTCAGCAGAGGATCTTGACCTTCTAGCACGACTCTGACAGAGGCGGCCGAGACTGTCCAATAAGAATCCATAACAAGGGGAGGAAGGAGGGAAGAGGAGAGGGGAGAGGAGAGAGATAATTTCCTCCTTTGGGGAGTAAAAAAGCGAGAGAGACCTTTTTGAGTACATTTGTCTGGAGATCTCTCACACTGCAGTAAAAGAAAAAATGCTGCATGCCCACTCCGCTTCACTCCGGGGTTGGAGGACGACCGTAAAAACAGGAAACTGCTTATTCGTCTTGGCTCCCCGGAGGAATTTGTGTTTGATGCTCCTCCATTTGATGCTGCTGGTTTTATGTTCCTCATCAACCTGGCCATTCTTCTCCTTTGTTTTCCATCTCAATCAGTTATTATTTCTGTTTATGGCTGGTTTTTGTCAGTGTCCCGCTCTTCTTCTTCAGCCGCTCTGAACTCTCAGCCTTGGCTCGGCGCAGCACTAAGCTCCTCTGTGAGAGCAAAACTCATTTCATACAGATTCAGTCTGTTTGCCGCGGAAAGGCTGTGGGTTATTTTGACTTTGCGCGACACGCACAAACACATGCGCGCACTCAATCTGACCTCATCTCTTTTGGCGTCCGGTACACCCGGGTGCTTGCGCTTTGGCTGGCGCCGCGGCCCCCTAAAATGTCACAGCTGTCCGGTGACAGTCGTGGCGAGTGCAAACATCAGCCGTCCCTCTGGCTCTACCAGCTCACCCCCACAGTAGCTCAGCCAGGAGCCGCTCTCGTCCTCCACACCGGGTGGGTTCCCAACCCGGGGGTCTGGGACCCACAGGGGAGGAAGCAGAGATCAGAGAAGGGGGGGGGGCTCTGGAGCTTTGACTCACAAATGTAGTAGAAAATACCAAATTGAAGCTCACTCCAGAGACTTAAAGTCACAGAAATTGCCCAGTGCTTTTATTTTGAAGATTTCTGCTTTTGTTTGGCTTTACTTCAATGTTTCGGCCTTTGAGAGGCGCCTGAGAAAAAAAAATGGACGCCACTTTCCTGGACATCGTGGACGCCACAAACCTTCGTCTTTTTTCCCCTCGCTCTGACATTCGTCATCTTCCAGGCCTTCTGCTGAGCAGACAATATGGGTGGATCACAGATATGATCCGTGGGACCGCCTGCGGTCCCCCCCCCCCTCCAGGTGTAAGATTCCCCCCCCCCAGCAGAGGAGGGAGCCGACTTCCAGCCGGCACTTTGCTCTGCTTCCCCGCCAGATGAGGCTGTTTGCCGGTGCGCCGCGCGCCGCGCTCCCGGAGTCAAAGTGCGAGGCTCTACTCGCTACGCGACAACGTCGCAGCCACAGAGCTGAAACGCCTCGCTAAGTGTGGAGCGATGCCGACCTGCCTCAAGCTGTTCCTTTGCTTTAAATGCGTCGGAGAAAAAACAGCAAACAAACCCCGAGTTTAGTGCTCGCTTTGTACACGCATATTCATGAATGTGCCTCATGCAAGTGCTAACGCAGGAAACATGAGCGCCTCACACAGCTGTAAATGTACAAAGCTGCAAGCTGTTGAATTATTTCCCCGGTTGTATGTCAGGTAGTTTACAGTGTGTGCAGGTGGGTGTCCACTGTGTTAATGTGATTTTCTGCTGGAAATTTCAAACACACAAAGTGGTTTTCAGGTGTTTTTTCAGAGAACAGAAGCGATTCAAGGACTGTTGTATTGGAAGTAAAAGGAGAACAGCGTTTGTAATGGCGGGAGTGAGTGTTCTCCGGGCGCGCGACGGGGACTAATGGAAAAAAACGCTGATGACACTTAAACTTTAATGCACCGCGTTTCCAACCAAACAAAGGCGCTTCAGCCATGCAAATGTGGTCATCTCCATCCGGTGAGATGAGGGAGCGGAGCGCCGCGCACGCAAAGCAGCAACGCGCTGACCTCCGAGACGCTCGGACAACTGCAGGTGCTCCAGTCATGTTGGAACACGGCCGGGCCGGGTCCGACAGAGAGAGGAGGAGCCCCGCGAGGGTTCATTACAAATGTTAAGTAGAGCGGAAAGGCTCTGTGTCATCTCCAGAAAAAAAATAATAAAAAATTAACACTCAGCCCAAAGGACACATATCGGCCTCTCCTTTTCATCCATTTTTTCCCCCCTTCAGTTTAATATGAATTTGACCACCGTCATCCCCACCAGTGATAACGATTCCATTATTTCCCCCGTGGATCTTGAATAGGTTGGAGGAGCGAGCGCAGGAATCGACACTCGAATCCTCGGCTGAAACCCGGACAATTGAAAGGCTCAGATATCCACACTGGCCTAAGCTACTTTCTCAGCAGCAGTTATTATCTTAAAAGGCTGAGCTGAAGTCATTTACCAGCTAAATTGATGAACTGTATCAAAGGGCGGGTGCTTTTTTTTCTACTTTTTAACAAGAAGAGAGTGAAAGACGTTTGTGCTATCAAACCCTCACCATTACGGCTGTTTTCTCTCTAATATTGGTAGAAAACAGGAGCTGTAGCTGAGGCTGCATCTGTCAAAACATCAACATGACCGGACAAGAGCAAAACCTTTGAGGGTGAAGGCAAAATCAGAACACATGAAAGTCAAAACCAAGATGAGAGCGTCCATAATCCTGAGATGAAACCTTCAGAAAATGTTTTCAAAGCTGGCCTCTAATACCTCCGTACTGATGCCAGCGATACTTTCAACAAAACTGAAAACCAGGACTCTAAAAATTCAATTATTCTGCTATTCTCACACAACGCTTTCAAAAACAAGCGGTTATTTTTTTCCCCTCTAGAAACACAGAGGTATTTTCAGGACATTAGCACAGGTACTGGGAGAGAGGCTGCTCACACAATCATCAATATTCGCATGTCCTCGTGAGTTCTTGAAAAGCAAAACACAATGTACCTCTGATCATAAGCCGAGCACATACAGAGGGTGAGTAAATAAGATAAAGCAGGAAACGCTGAGTGTGATAGGAAAAGAACAAACATCCTGCGCCGCGTTTTAAAAGGCAATTTTCCAAATGTTTGCCGGTGTGCATTTCATAAAATGCCTTTGCGAAGGCTTAAGTGTACGCCGAGCAAACACGACTACCATTTCATGAAGTGTTTGTTATCTGTGCTGGTGGAGATATTAGCGTGGAAAGGTGCTGGAATGATTCCCGGAGAGTTTTTCACACGCTACGACTCCTCTTTTTCCTCCTCCCCAGGGGTGTTGTTAGCCTGCGTGTCCCCTGGCAGCTCACTCCACATAATGAGGCTGACAGACCTAAACAAACACTGGTACCAGAACATAGGTAGCCCGACGACGACTTCGGAGGAGACGCGCAAAAACTCTGCCTGGCAGGCTGCGCGGCGACTGCAGAGGTGGCGAGCGGAGATAAAGCGTGACTCATCACACCTTTTTTTTTTCTCCCTGCCTCCCGTTTTCTGCATTCCCATCACGCTCACTGATTTCTGTTTTGGCCCCCCTGCTTTACCCGTATGCGGTTAAGTCGCGGCCGTGCGCGAAGGCGCCGGGCTGTTAATTGATGGCGAGACGACGCGCCCCGCGCGCTCTCGTCTTTTTCCTCGTCCCCTCCGTTCCTCCTCGCTCGCGTCTTTTCCTCTGCCCCTCCTTGATTCCTTCTCCCCAGGTGTGCTGCTTCGCCGGGGCTAAATGATGAACAGAGCCACAGTGTCTGCTGTCTCTAATGGGGACATTATGCAGGAGGATGGCGGAAGTGCTCGTAAATCACACGCTCATGGAGAGAGAGAGAGAGAGAGAGAGAGAGAGAGAGAGCGAGAGAGAGAGAGTCGCTCCGGGCCCTCGCTGCTCCACTAACCCCAACGAATGATACACAAATGTAAACAAAAAAAGCAACCCGGACGGATGAACACAGAGATCTGAACACATATGGCTGTGTTTATATGCATGGAGATGTGAATAAAACAGCAGGCTACAGTCATTTTCATCTGGAGGAGCCTAAAACTGCCTCCTTCGATTTGAAAAAAAAGTAATCGATAGTCGAAACATTGCTGCATGTATCCGCCGAGCTGGACTGGAATCGGACTCGACGTCTTTTTCAACTCATGCACAAACCACCACCACTCCCACAGGAGTGCTGCTCCTACAGCAACCTCCATCTTCACCATTTTCAGTTTGTTGTTATCTTCCAGGAAGTAGTCCAATACGGGCTGTATTGACGCAACATCATCTCTGGAGGCGGAGTCACTCGTGGTTAGCCAGAAATTTGATTTTATCTTCGACCTCTCAGCTTTCGTCTGAGCTCGATAACAGTGTTCTCAGAAACTCACTGAGTGGCAAAAACAAGCACTCTGACCAACACACAGAAGCAGGAGCCTTCAAAATAAAAGCATCAGGCAGTTTCCAAGGTCTGCTTTTGATTCCACAAAGCATCTTTTTGAGGAATGTGCTACCAAAGGGGTGTCGGACCCCAGGTTCGGAACCACCACCACTCCCACTGCTCCTAATGCAACCTCTCCATTTGTTATCTTCCTCTGCTTGTTGACAGGAAGGAGTTCAATACGGGCTGTATTGACGCAACATCATCAATGGAGGCGGAGTCAGTCGTGGTTAGTCAGAAATTTGATTTTATCTTCGACCTCTAAGTATTCATGTGAACTCACCGAGTGGAAAAAAAACAAGCACTGAAGCAGGAGCTTTCAAAATAAAAGCATCAGGCAGTTTCCAAGGTCTACTTTTGATTCCACGAAGCATCTTATTGGGGAAGGTGCTGCTTTTCCAAAGCGGTGTCGGACTCCAGTTTGGGAACCACCACCACTACTCCCACAGGAGTGCGCGTCGTCACTGGTGCCACAGCTGCTCACTCCATTTACCTGACCTCCAGCGCGCGCTGTCCCCGTTCGGCATGCGACTCCTGAGCCGCGATTGGCTTACATCTGTCCGGTGACAGCGTCTCCGCAGGACGGCGCGCCACACCAGAGCTGGTGTCAAGGTGATTGAAGCTTGACAGAGCAGTTAAAGCATTATTAGCGCTCCCTGTCACAGCCCAGCACACACGGAGGCCCGGCGGTGGCACAGGTGAGGTAAACACAGGCCCCATTTAGCATAGTGCCCATCAGTCAACACGACAGGCAAAAGAGATAAAGAAACGCACGCCCACTGCGAGCAGGAAAACACACAGCCCAGCCTGCTCCGTCTCACAAGGAGGGCTATATGAAGGTGTTTTGGCAGGTGTGTGCTCGGGCGAGCCACACGCACACACACACAGACATTCAAAACACGATGCAGAAACGCACACTTCTGAGCGCACACAGGCTGACGACAGACGAGGCATTATTCGGGGTAAAATATCTCCGGGAGATGCCTCACACAGCTAATTGACTGTGATGAAACCAGCGCCAGCACGCCGTGATCCTTCCTCCCTCTCCCTCTCCCTCTCTTCTTTATCATTTATCCCTCAATTTCCACTTTGTCTGCACAATGATAATCCAGAGAAATCCACAAAACTGGGCCTTTTCTCTTTTTTTCCTCTTCGTGTGATTTATAAACCACAAATCCTTGGAAATATCCACAACTACTGAGGCATGACTTATCGCAGCTACAAATATGCTAATCTGGAAAATCCAAGGTGTGGAATGTGATTTATAATCCCTTTCTTTATTACCGTTCACGATAAAATACTTCACTTGATATCTGCGATGGAGGGAGTGGAATAACAGTCCACCCTAGGAGGAGGAGGAGGAGGAGGAGGAGAAAAAAACACGGTTTCTGGCCGGTTAGGGTATAAATAATACTCACAGGTATAAGCACATGCTAACAATGGTAAGCTCTTAACAGCGAGAGTGTTGCCAAAAGGCAGGGGGGGGGGCATGATGTGGCAACAGAGATTTAGCCAACAGAGCTGTTTGGATTAGAAACAGACAGCTGGCACAGTGGTGGGCAGACCAGTTTGAACGCCCTCTCCTCAGGAGGGGCGCGAACCCGGGCGACCTTCCGCTCGCGCGGTCAAACGTGGACGCAGCCGCAGCCATCGAGCGCCGCGCAATATGGACCGTTCTCACAACACATATGCTAACGAGGCTATTGGAAGTAAGTGGCAGGTGGCAGGAGGCCTCGCACGTCTTTCAACAATGGCAAACAAGAAGGGTGTCAGAAGGAAAGGATGAAAGGACGGAGGTTAGGAAAAAACAATGGAGCCGGACAGGTTGACTGAATGCTGCGCGTGGAGGACAAAGGGGGGGGCGGGGGGGGCTAACTCAAACCGCAATATTTATACAGTCTGCTGGTATTTGTCTTACATCTTTTGGAAATGGCATGAAGCAACCTTTATCCAGCGTGATTCCTCCCTGAAGATAATGGATTGTGAACACAAAGCTGCCGCCGCCTCCTCCTCCTCCTCTTCCTCCTCGAACCCCCTCATCTGCCCCTTCCTCGCTTCCCATCATCAATAGGCACACACACACACACTGACACACACTCACACACACACACGCACCTCTGTCAACACTCCCCGAGGCAGTAGTGTTAATTCCTCTCAGCCTATTCTCAGTCACACATGCTTGTGGAGGCAGTCGCCAGTGGAGCCTCACTGCTAGATTAACCTTTGCTCTCGCCGCAGATCTGTTTTTCATTGGGACCGGCAGTCGAACAGGGGCCTCGGCTGCCTGATAGTAACTCATTGTCAGGCCACTGTCAGCGCCGGGCCCTGTATTAGTGGCTTTTGAAGAAAGGGACTGTTGACATGGGCAGGGTGCCAGCCGAGAGGAAAGCCAGGCCTACTGCCCCGCGCAGCACTTAACCTGACCTCTCCCCTTCAGGATGTGGGAGGAGGAGGGAGGGGGGAGGGTGAGAGTTTGAGTGCCCATGTATGCACGTGCGTGTACTCGCATGGCAACGGGAGTTCAAGCGTGCTCGGGCCCGTGCGTATTTTGGCTGGCGATAAATCCCAACGCGGGAGAAAGAAAAACAACACAGGTCCTTTCTTCCTCTCAGCTTTTCAATCACGCATAATGTCCAGTCCTGTTTCCCCCCCGGACACCCCC
>JAUESF010000041.1:1418985-1438942 GCA_032274765.1 Malacoctenus tetranemus
ACACACACACACACACACACACACACACACACACACACACACACACACACACACACACACACACACACACTAGAACAGCTGAGGTTTCACTCGCAAGTTAGAGGGAAGGATAAACATACCTGTTTAGAGACAGAGCTGTCTGTCACTGGCACAGTTTAAATGGGAGGTTGTTGTGTTGTTTTGTTGTGTTTTTTTTTTAACCTCCTCTTACTTTTCCTCTGTCACTTTTCCTGCGCTCGCTTCATCTGTGGGCACAGCTAAAACCCGACCACACAAACAAATTCTTACACACATACGCCCAAGCTGCAGTCGCACTCTCGCCGAGCCTTTTGTGGGACTGGAACGGCGAAGCGAGCAGTCTCTCACAGACGATGAGCGCCGACTGGCAGCGTCTAATAAAATGGTATTAGACTGTCCAATCTGTCCCATTGCATTTAGGTCCGATGCTCGCTCTCTCTCTCCCTTTCTCTCTCGACCCCCCCTTTCCTTCCTGGTCAGACCGACACGTTTTCGACCACGTACGTACATGGAGAGGCTCTTTCTCTCTCTCTCTCTCTCTCTCGGGGGTGGTGGTATGGTTTCCATTTCTATCCACCATTAGTGGTTTGTATTCACACTCCAAACACACACACACCCCCGCCCCCCCACTAACATTTGGAGACCTCGCTGCTTTCAGTGGGCCAGTGAGTGATGGGTGCCCTAAAGGCACTTAAATCCACAGACAGAGACCCTGACACACACCAACACGGGCCCTATTAAGTCTTCAGCGTGTCAGTCGCTCCGCAATAAGAGATCGACAAGGTCTCAGCACACTTAAAGACGCTGGGCGACGAAAATATCTATTACCGGCACTCTGCGCCGCCGCGTCCAATACAAACAGCGGGCCCGGGCAGCCTATCGGCAGCGCGGCGAGCGCCGGAGCGTGCACATTTTATCCCCACCCAAAGACAACACTTGGTTATTGCTACTAATTACACAGCTCAGTGAAATCATCTGGCGCCGTCTTAGATGGTTGCCGAACTATAGAAAGTCTCTCGGCGGCTGAATCGGGGGGAGAGGGTGGGGTGGGGGTGTGTAGGGTGGGGGTGCGGGGGTGGGCTCCGACCAAATGGTGGCTTTTGGCACTGCGCGGCGCGAGCCAACGCAAGACAGAGCAACATTTAATTAACATTCATAATTGTGCCTTGAAGGCTGCCTCGATTTAGCGGCGGCCTCATCCGTGGCTGATTATGTCGGCGCGATGAGGTTAATGGCGCCGCAGTTTTTGGGCCGCTTGGCAAACAGTAAACGTGAGGATGCCGCAGCATCCGCGTCGCCCCTGGCAACGCCGCGTCTGAACGCGAGCGAGCGGACCTCAAGTCTGGAGAGAGCGCATCGCTAATACAACCTCCGTGCGTGACCTCGACAGAGGCAGGCGAGTCCTGAAGACAATTTACTGCTAGAGTTGCTCAAAGTGTTTAAGTATTAAAGTGGGAAAACAAAAACCTAGTGGCCACTGGATGGAAACCTCCACGCTCGCTCTCGTACTCACTTTAACCTCCCTCTGTGGGTTTCAGGCGGAAGGTGTGATTGTGACTGTTAGTTCTGGATCCAGGGGATTATTTCTATTTATTTTATTTACTTTTTTTGTTTGTTTTATGTTGTATGAGGTTGTCCTGTCTTGTTTAAAGTCTATGATTGTTGTTATTATAATCGGGTCTTTTTGTAAGACTTGTACGGGTATGTAACTCATATACAGTCCTGTATATGTGTATTTTTTACTGCATATATGTCTGTCTGTATTTTTCCTATGAAAAAAATTTATAAAAATTTGATCACAAAAAAAAAAGCTATAAAGTGAAAGTCTCAGAGTGCCACTTGTACCCGACCGCCAGCCTGGAGTGAATCATGCTGCGGCTCTTCTCCCCGGACGGTCGGTGACTCGTCGTCTTTTAGGAGAGCGTCCGACAGGAATTGCTCAGAAGCTCATTTGGGGAAAGTTCAGGGCGAGCCGTCGACAAAGGGACTGGCAGGTTCTGCATGAGGCGGCAGACACACACACACACTCGCGCGCCCAACACACCACACCACACCGCGCTCGGGCCGTATTATTCCGCCTGGCTGAGCTCACTTGACTTTCTGCCAGCGCGACTGTAAAAGTCACTGCTCTGCCTTTCCCCCCACTTCTGTCCTGGATTCCTTCAATCCCAGCTCTTCCTTTTGCCTTAAACGAGTTGCGGCGCAGGAGACAAACGGACGCCCGGTTTGTTGTTAACAAATCGACGACAGCGTGGCGTAAGCGTTCGTTGGAAAAAGAGCAGAAAGCAGCCGTTTACAGTGACCATCCAGTGGAGACGATGGAAGTGTTGGGGCGGAGATAACAGCTGTAAGATAACAAAGACAAACCCGCGAACACATAAAGAGTCAGAGAGGCGCCCAGAGATCTGAAAGCCATTAACTCCAGTGCTGGCGAGGAGGAATGGGGTCGGCAATGGCCTATTTCTGTAGGCTCTATATCTCATCAGAGGCTCTCACCCCAGACTTCATGTTGTGTGATTTATTTGGCCTTAAAAATCTTTTCTTCTTCTTCCTCTTTTCTTCCCTTCTTTTCTTTTTTTATAAACTCCAAATCAGGTGTGTGCATGTACGTGCATGTGTAAAGCTCCTCGTTGTGCAAAGCTGCCTCGCCGACGCGTTCCATCACCCGACGGCCTCCAGCAGGAGACGGGACGCAGGTGCTCCAGGAGCTCCCCAGACGCTCGCGACGCCACAGAGGGCCGCGAAGAAGAAAACAGTGTTGGGAATAGGAAGTGGGATTTACTTCTCATGGAAATCATGTTTGTCCTCATTTTTTGACGCAAAAAAAAGAGTCAAAATAAAGATTTTTGGCTGATTTATGATTTTTGAAATTTTTTCCCTTAATAGTTTGAATTTTATTGACCTTTTTTTTGTCGTTGTGGCATTTTTGTCACTTTTTATTTTCCAAGCCGAAATGCCTGATCACACATTTCTATCACAGCATTATTTATCCTTTTTTTTTAATAATTTCGTGATGACCAATAACCTGCGTTTATCTGACTTTGAACAACCAATAACAGCCTTTCTGTGCCGTGTGCTGAAGCAGCAGGCAGACGCTTTGAATACGTTGGAAACAAACACACATGACCCGTCACATGACCCACCTCACAGTGACGCAATGTGCCACTCAAAGCACAAAGCTTGTATCGGGGGACTTTTCTGACATCCTTTCAGCTGGCGCTTTGAGAGTGGCGTCTAAAGGGTTAATCAGCACTGCTGTGATGGCAAATTTTTGCGGCCGAAACGTTCCGGGTCAAAAAAAAAGCCGTGTGCGGCGCCTTTCAGGCCGCCATTCACGGAGCCCTGCAGGACGGCTTTTAGTCCGTAACGTCCGCACAAAAACACTCCACCTCAACAAGTATCGAGTCCGTGTTTTTCTTTCTTCCCGGCTGCCACGGACTTGACAAACGCGACGCAGACGGACGACGCGCACAAAAAAAGAAGACCGCACGCCCTCCCGCAGAATATCAATGGGCCGTGCATCGAGTAAGTGCCTGTTAAATGAAGGGGGGCGACATGAAAATGGGCCTTTTTTGGCTTTGGCGAAATGCGTAAAGCCTCCAGTGCGACGGCGTTATGTGAGAACCATCGATCGCGCTCGTGTAATCGGTTCACTCGCGTCGACCTCTCGCACCAACACAACACAACACGGCGATACCTGGCAGGACAGGAAGCGCGGGGGTGCGCGCGCCCAGTCCCCGGGTCTCGGCTCCGAGACAGGAAATGAGCTGCGGTGTCCACCAATCACTTCAGATAATGGAGAGATTTATTAGAACGAGGCAGCTGCTGCTGTGCCAACCCTAATTAATTTCCCTGTGTGTGCGAGAGAGAAGAAGGAGAGAGAGAGAGAGAGAGAGAAAGAGAGAGAGAGGGGACAAAAAAAGTCTGACTAGAAGACAGAAAACAGACAAAACGTGATGAAGACAAGTGTTTCGTAAACATGGCCGCGAGTTTGGGGACACAAACGAGTTTTCGGCGAAAGCTGCAGGCTTCCCGGTTCGGCGTGCAGACCCCCCCCCCCCCTTTAGTTTGGGAGACGGTGTAAAACATGTGGGCTTGGCAGAGCAGAGGCCTATAGATCAGACAGCCAGAGCCAGCCAGATGGCCCCGGCCGAGCAGCCCTCCTCTCTGTCAACCGTCGCCACTAATTAGGATGTTTACATTGGGCCGTATGCGTCTGAAGGCTTCCTCCAGGAGCAGCCAGATTAGGGCCCGGACTGCAGGGCCGCGGTAGATGGGGGCGAGGGCGAGATGAGCGAAGCCGAGCAAAGAATTGGACGCGAGGCTGCAACTCCTGCTTGAATCAAGCGGCCGCGCTCAAATGAGGCTGTTTTCTCTCTGGCGCTGGGCAGGTTGATGCAGCATTAGAGGCTAAACTGAACCCGACTGCGTCCAGGCTGAAGAAGAAACGGTTCACTTTTATGCTCGACGCACCGCCCGAGTCTCCACATCTCGCCTTTAAAACGGCTCTTCAGTGACAATTGCCTTTCCTTCATCTCCTCTCAGTGAAATCACAGCTTTCCGGACAAAAAACTTCTCCTCTCATCAGCCTTAACTCCTGCCACCACCTCCCAAACTACTTCCTCCCCCCTTCATTTTCTATTTCACTGCCGAGGACACTTCTTAGCTTCTCGCTTCTCCATCGATTCCATCCGTCCGTCCTCTCACTTGTTGCTGCGGCTAATGACGGCGGGGGCGAGTCTGCGTCCCAGGGTGGGCGTTTCACATCCCACCCTGTCAGCGGGTCCCCGCAAAGCACAATGGCTTAAGCTCTTCCTCAATTTATTGCCAACAAAGCCTCCCACTGTGTCAAATTCGACAATGCCTTCCAGCGCAGGAACGTATCGAAGGTTTCACTAAATGTTTGACGTGCGGTCCCGGTGTCGACGGGCACCGGTCCAAGGAAAAGCTGCTCTGTATGCAGCAACGACTTCACAGCAAACTGCCACCAGAGGTTCTTCACGTCTGTGTCTGTGTACGAGGGGGAAATTTATGCGCGTCAGACATGAGCAGCTGTAATTTGTGACTAGAGATACCTTAAGCCACCCATCATGCATCTTTTATTATGTGTCCGCGGCTACACGCGCGCGCGCTTGTGTGTGTGCGTGTCTCTGTGAGTGATTGTTTTTTGATGCAGTGCTACGCCTCACAATACATCTTCAGTGATATCGGGGTGACTGGGCAGGCCTCCTTCTGGATGCCGGCGCGGTATAAATCAGAGTTGATTTGGCTCGCCGCCACCGACGTGTCAGCTCGCCCTGTCCGGCGAGGATCCAACAAACAGCGCTCAGTGTCACTCACATCGCGCCCGGCACATCGCGCGCCCGGCTGTGGTTTCCCTCCGCTCCTCTTTTTTTTTTGATGACAGACTCCACCAGACTTGTGGGAGTGCCCCCCCCAACACCCCACCCCCCCACTCCTCCCCGCACGTCCCTGCTACAGCACAATGTCATCTCTCTTCCGCTGGCCCCTCAAATAGGCCTGTCAGGGTATTTCCACGGGATCAAAAGCCCAGATGGCTGCAGTCAGCGGGGGGAGACCGGGGAAAGCCTCCAGTGCAAAACTGGAATGAAATCAGACGTCGTGGAAGAGAGCGGGTCTGAGATCTTATTGTGCGGCGCGGACGCTCCGACAGATCCCTGCTCAATCATGTGCGGCTCAAACAAACGGGGCAGGAGGTGCTGAAGGAACACAGAGAACGTGAGTCACTCGCAGAAGCGCCGCTCCCCTCCACGTCGTACCTGCTCTCCTCCGGCAGCAGTTTATTATCCGAAAGCAGCAGCACGACTGCGCTCCGGTTTCCGTGCCACTGTGTGTGTGTGTGTCTGCTGCCATGTCTGCTCGCTCTGTGTAATTTCTCCAGCGACCATGTCGGAGCGGTGGCTGAACCGAGTGTTCGGCGACAAAGCGATGTGTGTTCCTGCTGCTGTTCTCCTCCCTGCCTCTGCGGGAGGACAAGCAGATTGATGCCACGGCAGCGCCGAGCACTATTTCGATAGCATGTCAGGTCACTGGCTGCTCCCTGTGCCTCAGGAGAGAGGCAGCCAACGCGTCCCTCTCTCTCTCTCTCTCTCTCTCTCTCTCTCTTTGTCTCTGTCCTCGTCCACCTGCTCCACTCTTTCTCCTCGCTCCACGGGCTTCTCTTCCAACCGGAGTTAACAAGTTTTACAAAGTGCTGCGCGTTATTTCCAACTTTTTCTCCTGCCTGCAGACACGCGCAGTTTCCTCCGGTGTCCGACGACTGTAAACACAACGCGGACTGAGCAACAACGGGCGCAGGTCTGAGAACGTGACAGCAGCCTGCCAGGACGCCGGGGGGGTGAACGCCGGAGACAGAGTCACTGCAGGGAGCTATTAGCAGCCCCTGATTTCACCATCGCAGCAGCCTTCTCATTCATTTTCATCGCTTTCCAGAGCAAAGGAAACGCACTTTGTTGTCCGATCAAACGCGCGATGTGAGGCGCGCAAATGAACGCACGTGGCAGCGCTGGGGACGGCGCGCAACATCTGTGAACAGCATCAGTCAGACGGAGCTGCTCAAATTAGCACCGAAATAAACCGGAGATAAAGGAGAGACTCTTTGGAGGAGAGGAGGAGACCGCGGGAGGCCGAGAGGAAGGGCAGCGCAGTCTGGGACGGAACCAGAGAGCTTGATGTTTTTCGCTGCCGACGCTGCCGCGGCTCAGATTGGTAATTTTGCTTTTTTACAAGGCCAAGACGGCGCAACGCGAACGCGCGGCGAGCAACAGCGCGAGCAGGAGGGACATCAGCGAGATGGGAAGGAGGAGAGAGAGATGGAGCTCGGAACAAAGCGAGAGGAGAGGGAAGAATGAGGGAACCAGACTGGGGAACTCATTAACTCCTCTTTAATAAAGCCCAAGTCACATGGGAACCCTTTCCTTCCTTTATCTATCCAGCCACACACGCACACGTAAGCCACACAATCCTCCCCCGTGCTGGATTGATCACCTCCAGACCACCACACAAGCAGTGGTCTTAACCTGAGCTCCACAATCGTTGGACTCTCAATAAGAGCAAATCACCGGAGCTTCATTAGGTGACGGGACGCCATCGACGACTTGTTTGTGGCAGCGGAGACGCCGCGGATCACGCGGCTCCGACGATAACCTCTCTGCTGCTTTGAGACGCGAATAAATTACCGGCAGCCGAGACGCAGAATGCTAATATTTGGTGCGCTCGATACGGAAAAGAAACTGAACACCTCCGAGCGGTCGCGCGCGCTCTGGAAGGAAAATCTGCAAATACGAAGGAGAGAGAAACGTTTTCCAAGACGAGCAGATCTCCTCCGTAAAAACACCCCGAGAGCCTTTGTTTTTCGCGTCGCCGGTGAGGTGAGTTCGCTCCGACGGAGAGGTGCAGTGGTCGGACCGGCGCGGTGGGACGCTCGGCGGGGAAGCAAAGCGGGGATCGTACCATGAAAGCCCCCCCCCCCTCCCCCCCTCCTCCTTCTGAATCCCCTCAGCCGTCCCCGGGGCCCAGACAGCCCGGCTAATTTAGGAAGCGTGGGCCCCCGTCAGCTGTCAGCGCCGCGCTCGCTCCCAGTCGTACGCAAACACACACGCCGGCGCATTTATCTGAAAACACACACGCGCGCGCACACATGCGCTCGACTCCCCCCACCCCCCCCACCCCCTCTAAAAAAAAAAGCTAATTCCAAAAATGTGGGCAACTGTCAGAAGGCATCATGTGTGAGCACAAAGCAAAGCAACATGTTACACAACCTGGCGCTCCAATGTGTGGCAGGAGGAGGGAGGGAGGGAGAGAAGGGGGGGGCAGAAGGAGAGAGAGAGAGAGGGGGGTAAAGAAACGAAAGGAAGGCAGAAGTATCGACCGGGTGACTAAAAGGACAATGACAACAGAGAACAGTCGCCGACGTCTTTGCAACACGGAGCTCTTCAATCCAGACGGTCACGCAGCTCCAATGTGACCCTCCACTGAGCGTCTTTCACCGCGTCCTCGTGGTGTTTTTTTTGTTACGACAGATAATGAAGGCCGAGAGAAGAGAGAGACGTCACACCGGAAAGCGACGCTGGTCTTCGAAAGCGCGACACGATTTCCAGCCTGTGAGCAATTAGCCTCGTCTGACAGGCTGCAATTTATTGCATTTGCTTATTGGCTGCGTCCGATGTGTTTACATCCCCGCTTTGTGTCTTCTTCTCTGCTCGTTTCTGTTTTGTGGCATGTTAGAGCGCCACTTGCTGGCCAGATTTAATTGGTGTCTTTTCGTCACTGTCTTAGAACAGTTGTCGGATCTAGTACCCCCACCCCTCCCCCTCCTCCTCCCCCTCCTCCTCCTCCAGCGAGGCTCGTCCAGTCCCGACGTTGTCGAAGAACACTCGGCGAAGACGCTTCATCCACAGCAGCCTTTGCTACTGTTCACTGCTTTTGTTTTCGAAGGCCTGTGCGTATGCTGGTGCACGCGGGGCGTTTCAATCACTGCTTGGCTTTACTGTGATGTTTGGGCGAATCACAGTTTGGCTCGGGACCTCCTGCTAAGCGGCGCTCCAGGAAAAGAGCGGCCGGGAACGACTGATTCAGAACAGTCTCAGCATTACGAAGAGGCTTTGGGTTTGAGACGCTGCCCGCGTGCAAACGCTAACAATGACTGGCCTCCTCCAGTCCACACAAACAAGTCCTCCAGTGACCGCGTGTGCCGAGCAAACGCACAACGAGCCTCGTTCATGAATCTCGTCCCGAGGATCTTCTCAGATTCTCTCTTCAGTTGGTCTCAGGAAGTTTCTCACGAAAAACTCGGATTCACTGACGTGTTGCAGAAGCGTTCACAGCTCTGCTGCTGGACTGATGAAGCCCACCTTTCCGCTAGACGAGGCCAACAGCTAAGGTGGACAGACGGGTCGAAGCAGGGAGGATTATTGGCTGAAGCGGCGAGGAGTCTGAAGGTGCGTAATCTGCGAGCGCTCTGCCAAGATGTGCCGTCTCAAGGACTTTCAGCCAGCTACAAAATAGCCTGAACACAAACACGGCCTCGGTTTTGGGTTAGTCAGGGGCGACGATTGGCTGCTTGGTCGCAAAGTGGAGCAGCGCAGGAACAACCAGGGCTCGTATCTCCTCGCCCCGGCGTCGGCGCCCGCGCCTCCGAGCAGACTGACGGACGGCCCTGAGGCGGCACGGCGCGCTCCCCGGTCGCCTGACAAGCATGCAGCAGGTCAGAGGGACCTGCACTCTCACCGAGAACAGTAGAAACGCCCCCCCTGCCCCCCCCCTCCAGCCACTGGACAACTGCCACGCAGCTGTCAAAACGCATCGCGGAGACGCGAGTTTCTCCTCCACAGGTGGGACCCCAGCAGACGCCCGTCTGTGTGCTTTATCGAGCCGCTCTCGCTCTCGCGCGATCACGTGCAGGTGCTCTGTGATCAGGACGGATTTCAAAGCAGGGACGCGCATTTTACGAGTCTCCATGGGCACCCGCAGCCCCCAGCCGCACCCCACCCCCACCCCCATCACAGACACAGCCCCACCCCTCTAGGATCAATGAGGGTCTGGCCATTTTGTGTCACGCCGGTGCTTCACCGGCGAGATGAAAGAGACTTTTAAACCCTGATCAAATGACAAACAGGAAGCAGTCGGCGACTCTGTGCAGGAATCGTTCCTTTGCCTCCTGCAGATTTCCATCTCGTTGTCACCGTGCGCGCCACTGCTCGCTCACTCGCATGATACAACTTAGGGGGTTTGGCACCGAGCTGCATTAGCATTTTAGCATACATTAGCATACCCGAAGGGATCCGTGGTAACATTGATTACAAGTAACCGCGCGCATTCAGATGCTGCCTCGCCTCTGATCACACGCAATATGCCAATCGCTTCACCCGGCCCCCTCCCCCTCCTCACACACACACACACACACACACTGACACACACACACACATTGCATCAGTGAGGTTGTCCCACCACCTGCTGTGAAGCAGGTGCCCTGATATGATTCCCTCTCCCTCCCGAGCATGGCGGCGACACTCACTTGAACACAGACGCGCACGCAGAACGCGCGTCTTCAAAGACAGAGCTGTGAAGCAGAGGTGACAGGTCTCTGGTTCCACGCCATCCTCTGAAAATGTAGTGCTAATTGCCACCGCCGCCGCCCCCCTCCTCACTGTTCCAGAGCAGCGCGGGGTCCATATGGACCCCTACATGGGAGTCATCTCCTGCCCAGTCCCGCTTCACGGTGGGAGGCAACAATCAAAGGAAGGGGGGGGCGGGGGCAGGGGGGGGGGGCATCGCCTCACCTCAGCAGATAATATTCAAGATTCGAATCCCTCTCCGTGTATTCTGCCTCCTCTCCTGAACCCGGATTTGGCAGCGACGCGCCGACACGTGTGGAAGTTGGTGTTGTTGGAATGACAGCTGATTAGAGAGACGAGGGATTTGAGTGTGACACCTCTAATGATCTCTTCATCTGATTGACAGGCCAGGCAGGGCTCCAATTCACACATCCAGCTCGGCGCCGAGCGTGCCGCACATGCGGCGAAGAAGGTCAGCGTGTCTCACACGCCACACGCACGCACACGCACCCACACACACTCGCGCGCGCACACACTCCAATACTCCAAAGACAGATCTGTATTGGACGTTAGAAAAAGACTATTTGCTTCCATAAATCCCTCCTGTGGCTTCCAGAATATTCAGCTATTATGTCGGCCCTCGCAGGGCTATTTCCTCCCGCAGTTAGCCTGTCATCAGGGGCATTGTACTCCATTGTCTGGGAGCAAACCTAAATGGGACCCTTTCAGGGGTATTTTCAGGTACTTTCATGGAAGAATGGAGAGGATATTCATATCACATTTCAGTTTCCCACCCACCCCCCCACCTCCCCTCTCTTCTATCACTGAGCAAACACAGTATTGGACAACACACAGACACACACACACACAGTTGTAAAAAGAAAAAAAAAAAAAGACCAGCACTTCCTTCACTGACCCAAACGAACGAAGTCAAGCGCATTCCTGCTCCCAGCAATTTCCCATCTTTTCCCAACAGACAGGATCCCATTACGAGCGCCGCGCTTTTATCTCCCCGAGTCAGCAGCAAACATCGCGGGCAACATAGCAGCAGAGGGAGGGGGGGGGGGAGGCCGGGGGGGACGTCCTTAACAGGTACACAGTTGCAATCTCCAAGAGTTTGTGGTTCGTTGGTCTGAAAGTTAGGAATGAAGCAGGAACGAAGGTCCTCAAGTTTACTGCAGTGAAACTTCAAATTAAAAGATCTACAGCTTGAAAAGTCTTAAAAAGACAGAAAATTCTCACTTTTTTGTGTTTTTTTACATCGTTGAGAGCGTTTTTTTTTTTCATAATAGTTCCTAACCTGAGCTTTGGGGTCCTCTGGTCCTGTTAAAGAGAACCAAACAGGTCCAGTGTGAATGCATCCTATTGAAGACTTTACCTTCTTAAATTGCGAAACTGCCTCGGACTTTTATTTTGAAGTCTCTAGCTTAGCATGACGTGAGAGCAGGCGTGTTCACCAGGGGGAACTCCAGAAAAGAGGTTGAGTGAACCGCAGTTCAAACAGGATCAAGTTTGACTGAAAGGAGAACCCGTCGTGTGTTTTTAAGTGGTTGTAACTCCTCTGGCGGCGGTGGTCCGCTCTCCGCATCGCCTTGCAAAGACCCCCCACTGCTGCAGGAGCCATCGATTCCGACAGATTCCACCTGGTCATCAAAGGCCTCATTACAGGTAACGGTGACGCGACGGGCTCCAGATTCTGTATTTAACCTGCTTCATTAAACAAAAGGCAAAACGTCCACTTCAGATTTCAAGTCTCTTAACGGAAGTGGCACGCGGCAGCCAGCGCTGCTAATTGCACTCACACTGATCCATCTCGTGATTATTGCCAATTATCTGTCAATTAGCTGTGTGCTGATGTCACCGCCGCGTGGAGAAGGCGAAGCAATCAGGAGCTGTTAGCGCGCCGACGGTCATCCATACTAATGACCTGGGGAGCCCAGCACCTTGTGAGGCGGCGGGCGCGCACGTGCGCGAGCGCGCGCGTGTTCCCGGTGGGAAGCAGTCGCACAACGCACTGCGGGGGCCTGTCAGTGTTGTTTTACGTCTCGGCTGCTCTGTAGTCTGGGGGCCTCCTAAATGGGGTGCGCATGCCACTCAAAAACGACCTTGACTGAAGCACACTTAACCCCCTCCCGTCCCCGCCCCCCCTCTCCTCACAGAGTCCCCCCCTTACAACCCGACACCCCCGTGACTTGCCCCATTTCTTTGAGTCGTATTAAGTCTGGAAGAGAAAATGACGAAAATAAAACGAGCACAAAAGCCGTCTTGCGATATTTCCTGATAATTGAAGTTATTGGCTCGACGTGGCTCCAGCCGAGCGCCTGTCTGTGGGAAATGTTTGCGAAAAGAAAACGCAACGAGACGCAGCGCGGAATGACAAAGTGTCCCCGCGTTCGTGCAGCCCGGCCGATCCATCACCGGCAAAACTCTCCCCTCAAATAAACAAAGGAGGCCGACGACGTCTGTCGTTCCCTCCCCGACGCCGTGATCCACGATATGATCGCGCCGCTCATACATCCTGGATGATTCGCGATCAATCTTTCCAGCCACGACAGCAGACAGAGGGGGGGGAAATCAGGCTCTTTGTTTGCTTTCTCTCTTTTTTTTCCCTCCTTTTCCCTTTTTTTTTCTCTCTCTTTCGATACACTATCCCTCCTTTCTAACCATCCATCACGCTTTTTTTGCCTTTTTCAGAGCGAGCGAGCGGCGCTTATCGAAGGTAGACGCGGATTTTCAAAGCATTATCTGAGCCTGAAATTCATTGGAAACATGTGCAGAAATGCAAGTCACTCCCCGCTCTCCGCTCTACGTTTCCCAGCCGTCAATAACAGAAGGAAGGTGTCGTCTTTCGGCCAATCATTGACAGGTGTCTGGAAGGCTTTTTAGAGCGAGCTGAGTGCTGCTTTTTTTTTCTCTTCCCTTCCTCCTCCTTCTTCTTCTATACATGCACGCGCTCAAACATACACTCGCAGACTTGCATGGTGACCTTGTCAGGAGATATAACCGTCACACGAAGAGAGCAGCACAGAAACCCGCGCCCGTCTGCATTTCCGCGGGGTCGGCCGAGTTCACGCATCAAGCAGGTCTCCGTGAATGCCGAGCGAGCGGCGGGTTGCCAGATCGTCGGGAGACATGAGAGCTGCATTTTGGGGAGGCTGAGAACATTTATTTTTCAAACCTTGAGAAAGAGAAGAAACGCGGTGACTCGGCCCAGATGGACGGTTAAGATTTTATGGCGTCTCTTTATTCAAGAGGCTTCGTCAACGAGACGAGGACATTCGCCGTCCCTGCTCGCTAAGCCCCGCCCCCCCCTGGGGGCGCCTCAAACGAGCATCGAGACACGATAATGGCTATTTATTGGTGGATGTTGTTCGTAAAAGGTGACAATTGAATAATTACCTTTGCGAGCTGACATTTTACTTCTTGAACTAATGTCGTGCACAACAATGACTCAGATCAATACCAACAAATGGCGACGACGGCTGCTGGAGCACATTTAAGTGTAATAAGTGTGAAATGGGAGCGTTCATTGGGTCTCTGATATTTGTTTTGGCTCCGGGGGTCTTATCCTTGTTTCTAACCCCCCCCTCTCACTTCAGGCGCCCAGCGTTTCCAGGCAAAGGGACGCTGCTCCACGGATCCGTGTGTCATCATCTCACAGGGAAACATGCTAATATCCTCTGAATCGATTCCAACACGTCACGTGTGTTGCCAGAGCAACACGACCCGCGAGCCCCCTCGAGCCTCTGCACACGAAACACGACATACAAACGCTAAGTTTCACGCGTGTCAGTGACGCTGACCGCATGTATGTGTGTGTGAAAACACACACGTAAGAGGAGCAGAAAAACAGAAGGGATGCACAGAGGGAAAATGAAGGAGGGATGGAAAGAAGCGTAAGACAAAGGAATAGAAAAGAGAGTCTGAAAAAGTCAGCAGAGGGGATGAAAACACAAAGAAAAGGAGATAAAGGAAAGAAGGGATGAAATGGAAAACAGAGAAATGGAGGAAAAAGGGAGGAAAAGGAGAAAAAGGAACCAACAAAGACAAGAAAAGCTGAAAATGAAAGAAAAGAGAAGGAAAAGAAGTGGAAAAAAGAGAAAAGGGGAGAAAAGATGGGAGGAAAGAAAGGGATAAAAGAAAAATGACCTAAGAAGGAAGGAAAAAAAGAAGAAATAAGACAAAGGAAAACATTTTTTTTTAAAAGAAAGAAAAGAAGAAAAAAGAGGGAAAAGGAGTGGAAAAGAAAAAAAAGGAGAGAGAAGAAGGGATGAAAAGGAAAAAGAAAAGAGGAAAAGAACAAAAGGGCATCAGATCAGAGTGAAAAATTAAGTCCAAAAATAGGACTGTGAAAGTAAACAGAAACAAAACAACACAAACATTCAGTTCTCAGTGAGCAGAGAGCAGAGAGCAGCGCCACTGGTCACATCTCTGCCGTCCAGCACGAGTCGACGCTTTAGAAACAGAGACGTGGGTCCAGAGAATCAACTCCTCTGCTGCTTCCTCTGTTCAGTGTGAACCTCAGAGAGGGAAGACTGAAACCTTCAGCGCGTCGACCACAAACACACCCCGGCGTGACTCCGCCCACCCACCCACCCACCCGGCCAGCTACATCAGTCCAGACAGCTGTCACGCCGCCGCCGGTGACACAGGTCGGAACACGACACTACGTTCACCTGAAACAGCAGTGACGTGATTCATTCAAGCCTGCGCGCTGAAGCGACGGCCGGCTGCACTCGGCGGCGTGGAAGTGATAACGAGGCGCCGCGGTGTCCGAGACCTCGCCGACGGAGATCGGTCCGGTTCAGCACGAGACTTACGAACACATCGGCAGATACGACTGACTCTGAGATTCACCGTGCGGTTGCTGGCTATCTATCATTAGCCTGCAGCGAAACGAGGGGGCGAGAAAGGAGCGAACAGGAACCAGACCGTCGTTAAGTGACACACAGGACACATCTTACGAGGGTGAGCTTGATTAAATCATTCACTAACGACGTGTGACGGACAATATTTGTGGAGGACGCCATGATGGGAAACGATGGACGGTGTCAGAGTGACCGGGGACACTTAACTGTGAGATTTTTGACTTTGCTCATCAGAATTAACTCATAAAATCGACTGAATTCCAATAAAAGATTCATTTAAACTGAAAATAACATTGAAAGAGATGTAAAAATGGTTTAATTCAACTGATTTAGTTCAGAGTTACGGATGAAAAGATGAAAACTTCCATTATGAAAGAGAAAAAAATCACGTATCAGAGAGAGAAAGGGGGAAAAAGATTCATCTGATGTGACTTGAATCGGATCATTTATACAAATGACTCTCTCGGCGTCGGTGCACCACATGATTTTCTCTCTGGTTCGGGTTAGAAATCCTTTGTTGCTGCGAAGGCCGCAGAGAGGATCTGACGATCTGCTGCGGCTGCGTCTGGCCCCGGGCCTCGCGCACCAACGCATGAAAAAAAAAAAAAACTCTCCACATCGCGTCGCATGTCAGCGAATTATCTCCTGAAGTCAACTGAGACTCGCTCCGAATCTGATGTGGCACGATTGTAAAACAGCGGAAAAAAAACCCACCGTACAATTACACTCAGGCCGGCTTAGGAGGGACGTTTGTCATCCTGACATGTCATCGGCTGAGTGCAGCGCAGCCAGAGAGGGAGGGAGGGGGGAGGAAGGGGGAGGAAGGAGTGGGGGGGGGGGGGACACGAGCACATCTGTTCATGCCGGTCCTCCACAATCCACTTTACTTTATTTAAAAAACTACCTGAGTGCACAGCCGACGTGCACGCCGCCACGCTGCCACGCCGGAGCAGTTCATTTTCACGGCTGCCTGAAACGGGCCGACTCCGCCCAGGCATCAGCGTCAATCTGCTGAGTGGGTGTCTAACAGCGTGTGAAGCTCACATCAAAAGCCTGCCGCTTTAAATGGACGGCCTTGGGAGGGGGTGGGGGGGGGGGGGCCGACTTCCTAAGAATAAGGGCTGAGGAGGGGGGGGGGGAGAGAGAGAGAGAGAGAAAGGGGGACCCATGAATCTTACACTGCTCACTGAGCCTCCATGCAGAGCGGGTTTGGGACGAGGGCGTTGGTCTGAGCCGGCCGCGCTAACAAATTGAATCAAGACATCCTTCATGAATACGACAGCGAGCGCGGCGTCCGCGCCGACTTACAACACCGAGGGTTCCTCCACGCATCGTTTATTGTGGCGATTTCTCACGAAGAGACGAGCGCGGGCCCCCGCAGACGGCCGGGGGGGACGTCCCCCTCCTCGGCACGCGGGCGTACTCCGACGTGCTGGAGGGTGAGCGGCCACAAACCACCGAGGCTCCTCGTTACCAAAGAAGATCGAAAGCAGATACGGGGCCGCTCCGCCTCCCTACCCCGCCCCCTCCGTCCCTCGTCGCCGTGGCGCTGCCTCTCAAATGAGCCCCTAATCTTCGTCCCGTCGCTCCGGTCCAACAAAAACAACAGCACAAAAAGCTGCACGAGGAAGGAAAACAGAAACGTCGACATGGGAAGTCTCTCCCCGAGTTATTATTATTATTGCGTCTGCTGAACATATATCAATGTTATCCAAATGAAAGTCCGCGTTTCGGTCGGTATGTGACCGCCGCATGAACGCCCTGGAACGGCTCCCTAATGAGGGCGGCGTGTTGATGCAGATCGGATCGCGTGTATCGAGCGAAGCCGTCGAGACGCGACGTTGGTCCGACGCCGGAGTCACGGTGGGATCGCGCCGAGCTGCAGCTGATCTCAGACCAGACTGGAAAAAAAAAAGGGCAGAGCACGTCCGGGACGCGTCACAGCTGTCCGTCACAGGGAGGACACGACACGACAGGCACTCACACACACTCACAGATTCACTCGTTCACCTGACCTCACCACCACTGGACTCTGGTTTTTTTCTGCAGGATCAGTGTGAAAAAACATGCAAACTCCACCCAGAACTGAACCCGAGTCCATCAGACTTCAGAGCAAATCACTGCTCCACCGTGCCGCCTCTGAAAACTCAACAAACAAGCACTTAAAAAAGCATTTAAGCAAAGTCTGTCTTGATATTTATTATCTGAATAGCAAAATGGGACTTGTGATTTGGAGTGCTTTGGGTTCCCTACAGCAACAATAATATTTAGTCTGCGTGTGTGCGTGTGTATGTGTGCGTGCATGTGTGTGTGTGTGTGTGTTTAACGCTACAGTTAAGGCTCTTCAGGCGGCAGTCAGCTATTCACACACGCAGACGACTTCAGTCTCTTGATTCCCATCAAGCTGTTTTCCTTAATAATCTCCTCCATGAAAACACAAAGAACTCAGCCTGTAAGTAACACAAACCACCTCCGACTTCACCTCCTGTTTTGGAGGAGGAAGGCCTCCTCCTTTCTTCCTTTCTTCCTTTCTTTCTTCCTTTCACCTGGCCTATTTTCTCTCGGCCGTCCAGCCAAACACACCACTGCTGCTCCTGCTGCTGCTGGACCCAGACACCGTCCACTCGTTTGCCATTACCCTCGCTGCTCTGAATCGATAGTTAATTACCAGCCCCCCAAAAAAGGAAAGAAAAAGAAGAAGCCCATCTCCTTATCCAGCTAGAGAAGTGGTCCGGCCGGGGGGCCGGCCGCCTGGCGCGGAGGCTCGGGCGTCGAACCGTCGTCCTCCGCTGCCACTTCTTGGCCGATCAGCGTCGGCCTTCGGAAGCTGCGGCGCGCCACGCCGCCACTTCATTTCTTCCCCTCCGCCCGCTCCATTTTTCATCCCTCGCTCCAACACGTCCACTCACACACATCGGCGCGCGGCTCGGCTGCCACTCTCTTTGCCAAGAAGCCGGCGCTTAATAAGAGATTACATTTATGGTGAGAGGAAGGGCGGGCGCACGGTGAAATACGTCCACATGGCCTGAACCTGAGAGAGGCGCGCTGGCACTCACTCATTAATAATGGGACAGGCCGGGGGCCCGGGCCCTTAGCTCGCAGTCGCTCCTCATTTCCTCTCCACACATCAAAGCGCTGCGAGGACGCGTGTGTGTGTGTGTGTGTGTGTGTGTGTGTGTGTGTGTGTGTTAGTGTGTGTGTGTGTGTGTGTGTGTGTGTCAGTCCCAGTGAGAAACAGCCTGTGGAGGAGCTGCTTTTATTTAATCCGAAGTGGAGCAGCTTCCTCCACCGTCCGTGATTTCGGCCCTATTAACGCTCTGCCTTTAATTCCTCTGAGCGCCGGAGACGCCGCATCCTCTGGGCTGCTAATTCACTTTAAATGCAAAGTTTTTCTCCCCCCCTACCCTCCCCCCGCCCCTCCCTCCTCCCCCCTCTCTCCCCCACCGAACCTCGCACCGAGGCAACTTCATATATTGCGCATTTCGCCAGGGATTCACTAAATAAACACGCAGGGGGGAGTCATCCCGATCGATGCCACGCTACCTGCCTTCTTGCCCTCCTCCTCCCGTCGGCCTCCTGCCCCGCCCGCCTCACAGCCCCCCTCCTCCTCCCCACCACCCCCCGGAGCTCTTCGCCTACAGGCTCCAAAGTCATTAAACTATTCAGGCCGGGGCTAAAAAACAGATCTCATTATGGCGATCATAAATGAAGCTCTTTGTTCCTTCAAGCCCACAACCCCAACAGCCTCTTTACTCTCTTCCTTTTCCTGCTAATGCAGCCCCCACCCCACCCCACCCCTTCTCACCCCCCTCACCCCCCCATTACATCTTCAGCAGCACAGGCTCAAATTTCACCTTTCCTCCTCACAGTAAACTATATCATGCTCCATAAATGCGTCTGCTTTAAACCAAAAAAATGCGAGGGGGCAGAAGCAGGTGAGGGAGGGAGGGAGGGGGGGTGGGAGACGTCGAGAGAAACGACTGATTGTTCTCCTGCGACGGGCTTGAGGACAGGAAGGTGCAGAGAAGGGAGGACGCATCTCGCAACTTGGATTTAATTAAAAGAAAAGAACAATCCGGACGGCAGGATGAAACGGCAGGAAGTCGGGTCGACAACAGGCTTTTGTGGACCGTGACTGGCCGGAGGAGGTGGGGGGGGGGGGGATGGAGCTGGGGGCCGGTAGTGGACAGGGGGCTTAAGGGGCCACGGGGTCGGGGAGAGGTGGTGGAAGCGGTGCTGTAAGTGCAGAGGCCCTCAGGAGCCCGGCGCGGCGCGCAACAGTGGGAAACAGGACTCGATAATCAATGCTGCTGCTGCTGCTGCTGCTGCTGCTGCTGCTGCTGCTGCTGCCTCTCGCCTCTCCACCCAACCGATATCGAGGGGACTCCTCTTTCCTGCTGACTGAACAACTGTCACCCAATCTTTAGGACAGGTGATAATGGAGAGGAAGAAAAAAACGCCTCTGAGACAGAACGAGAAGCAGGAACAAAAAAAGGCACATTTTTCACGCCGCCGTCCTCCAGCGAGCTCTCAGGCCGGGTCACTGCAGCCAATCAATTACTCCCGTTTTCCACGAGGTGTGGCTCGGATGGTTATCTCCAGGTTTGTGCTCCACAGCACATCGTTGCTGAGTGTGACTGCCCCTGTGTGTGTATGTGTGTGTGCAAGGGTGTACGTGTGTGTTTACCATCTGAGAGCGCTGGCTTTGCCAGCAAACAGATGACTCACACAGTTTGAGGTTGAACTGTGTCACGAGCGTCACCGCTCTCGTTTCTAATGTGCTTCGTATGTTGCTGACGCAGCGGGCCGGCCGATCCCCTCTGATTGGACGGATAAGGCCTTCGCCCTGAAGCCCGGCCACCTGCGGCCGATGAAGGGCCGGGTGGAGCCTGGCGCGTTAGCACCGACGGCATCTCCAGCGCGAAACCTCTGGACGCAGGAGCGCGTGGAACGACGCTCGGACACGTAGACACCGCGAGATGGTGTCGGATCGCG
>JAUESF010000041.1:1482642-1494861 GCA_032274765.1 Malacoctenus tetranemus
ACACACACACACACACACACACACACACACACACACACACACACACACACACACACACACACACACACAGCTCTTGAGCTCCATGGAGATTTTTTTGATAGCAATTCACTGCAGCAATGAACATGTTTAGAGTGAAAGGAGCATTGGTTGTGTTTATTTACCATAGTGCAGTTCCGGGAGTATATATGGGGTTTGATGGACTTCAGCTGGTACAACATTTTACACACAACGATGACACACGTCCAGACAGTGCAAACACTGGAGGCTAGCGGCCGGTACTGGCTGTAGGGAAGCGCGAAGGCCCACGACGCCAGGAACACATAGTTGAACAAAGACACCTGCACAGGAGACAATACAGGCGATGAGCAGGAGAGAAGCCTTTTTCCACTCACACTGACCTTTATTCCTGATGTTACAACAACTAACAGCATCTTTACGTTCTTGTTTTGGTTTCAATTGTTTGTAAACATTTAAACAGATCAATTCAAGAACATTCGAGGAAAGCAGAGTTAGCGAGTGGCTCTCAAACAGACACGTCTGATCTGATTGAATTCACAGTGCTTGGACTTGTCAGGCCGACCTCTGATGTCGCAGTCAGCAGTGAATTAATCTTGTCTCAGTTAGCTTTCGCTTACACATCTCGAAGGATGAATCAACAGGAAGCAGAGGTAACGTGCCAACAAGTGTCACACTCTGCCAACAAAACCCGTGAAGAGGAACAGCAGTAGTAAGTAAATACAGATGGAAACAACACCGAGAGTTAAAAAAAAAATAACAAAACAACTCGAAGAAACGGCACCTTTAGGTCTCACTGCAACACTCACAACAGCATTAAAATCTTGGACGTGTTGCAAATGTCAAAACATAAAGCCAACAACGTGCAAACACTTAGGAGCTTAATATTTTATAGGAAATGTGCGGTGTGAAGTCAGAAGTTCTGGCACAGCGCTGCATACCTGCACAGCTGTCTTAAACAGGGAGGCTCGCAAAGCTGGATTTCATTTACAGTTCACATGTCAGCTGCGTCAATGGTGCCAAAGTAAACATGAATTAAAATCAACACGGATTAAAAAAAAATCATTACAAAGTCTTTTGGAAGACGGCTGAATTGTCTTTCTGTCCTGTTTTTGAGTTCGCTTCGTGAATGTTGCGCGACTTTTGCTTGTTTGATGATTTCAAGGAGATTCTACAAAAGCTGCAGACTCAAAGAAAAGACATGAAAATGGTTTTCTGCAAACCTTATACAACAGCAGCAGTCAGGACGGACGGCTTCGAAACCAACAACCATGTGATGTATATTTAAGTAGGCTGCCGATCCTTCAGAGGGCCTCGTGCCTTTCATACCTCTCTGACAGACACCAGAACGATGTAGCAGGCGACGATCTTGATGATGTGAATCTCCAGCAGCCACCAGATGAACAGCTGCAGTTTGTGGAAATACTCCAAGAACTTGAGGAAGAGCACAGTCAGGCGGTCGACCACCAGGTGCCACTTGTTCTTCAGGTCTAAAGAAAAGAACGAGAGTGAGAGATTCAAACAGGAAAAACTTCAGCGAAGCATAAAACATAAAGAGGAACGAGTGGAAACTGTTTCCAGGTTTCATGTTATCATATGAAGACAAATCTGTTCCAATGCTGTCATCTGTCTTTGTTTCACTTGTAAGACTACACAAATATGAAGGCATCTTTGCTCCGGCCATTCATACAGAAAAGCACCAAAGTAGCTTGGTAATTACTAGTAGTTGATTACTAATAAACACAACTCAACCCAAATTGAGAGAAATCATCCTGACACTGTTACCCATGACAACACTAATAGGAAACAGCTGCATGAGCTCATAGACGCCTCCATAAGCGATCGTGTATATGCACATCCCACAAATGCAGCAAATGCTCGTATCATAGGAAAAGAAGCCACACAGGCGAAGCTCTAAGGTCCGAGATCTGCATCAGTCCTTAGAAGCTCCCCTGTGCTTTTATTTTGAAGGAAAACAGGGTAAAGGGGTCGTACGAAGCTTTGAGGTACAAACACTAAAGTTCTGGAACAACCCAGCCTCGTCTGTCCAACACGTCGAAGGTTCTGCAACGTTTTCGCAGGAGAACGTGAGACCACATACTGCGCTGATCGCAGTGGGACAGCTTCGCTGCGGAAGTGTCGGGACGCTGAACTGGCCCGCCTGCCGTCCAGGCCTCTCACCAGCAGAAAACATTTGGCACGTCATAAAACCCCAGCAAAGAGGAACCAGCACTGCTCAGCAGCTGGAATCTCACATCAGTCGACATTCCTCTCAAAACTCGAAGCAACAACGTGGCCCCGTCCCAACTTTTTTGTCTTGTGTTACAACCATAAAGCTCAAAATTGCTGAACGATACATTAAACTTCTCTTTTTATTTGAAACGTTATCGAGAGCATGTTGTAAAGAAAATGATTGCTTCAAGTTTTTATTTATGTCAAACACATCGTCCAACCTTTTTGAATTAATGGCTGCGTGTATTAATGAGCAAATTCCACACTGTTGATTTAATTACCTGAGAATGAGTACTTAATATATGGTTTTATATTCTCATAAAGGAAATAAAAACTCCAGCTGTGCTGTGTTGGTGGGTGGACCCTTTACAAAGGCCATATAATCTCAGCTTCTAATAGAGGCCTCATTGTTTGGATAAGAAACTGTGAGAGAGCATATAGCCCACAGCTCATTATAAACCCAGAGCTTCTGCGGACTTGTGTTTTATCGCCTATTTTATTTTCTGTATGTATAAACTACATTTTAATTTAAGACCAGCTTGACTGCCGGCGTAAATATGCTAATGGCGCAGCCCTCGCTGGCCTTTGTGAGGTGGTGAAAGTGAGCGCTTGAGCTACGTGCCGTGTCAGAAGTGGAACCAGGAGATAAATCTCCCCCAAGCCAAAATTCTGCAACACAACCGATTTTTACAACTCTTCTTTCAATGATTAATGAGTGGCTGCTGCGAGTCCAGGCAGCAGCCGAGAGCGCTGGCCTTTAAAAAGAAATCCAACAAGAATCCAACATCCAGAGAGAGAGAAAAGAACCGGGCAAAGTCATGTCAGCACGTGATGCCCCGCTGAAATCAGTTCCAGGACGGACAAGGTGAGAGACGTATGGAAGCAGGATGGACTCCATGTCAGAGATCACATGACGGAGCTGCTACGAAATCGCTAAACTCAGACTTGCTCATCAAAGACAACAGAATCTAACACTTTTTCCCAGACCTGGGAAACTGCCTTGTGCTTTTATTTTGAAAGCTCCCGAAACAATGATATAGAACAATGACGTCTCCCTTAACGTGCACGTTGATTGGTTCTGTTCAACTGGTTGACATCAGCTCCACGTCTCATTCTAGTTTGCTGGGACTTTGAAGGCACCACGAACAGGCCTGGCATCGATGTTAGAGGATTTTCAGTGTTTTCAGGTGGACAGAAACTTCATCTCAGTATGAGAAAGCCGGATAATGACGTCAACCTTCCTGTAATACTACTTCTTTGTGTTGGTCACATATGAAACAGTGTCCCCTGCGTGTTTGGGGGCGTGGCCAGGCTGTGTGGCTCAGTACCTGAGCTCTCCTCGGTGCTGGGCTCCGGCTCCGTCCCCGCACTGCAGTGGTGGCTCTCCTCTGTGCTGGACTGCCGCAGGTCGGGGAGGCTCTTGGGCTTCTCGCCAATCATGTCGGTGTCATCCATCACCACCACCAGGGTCTGCTCCTTCTCTTTGTCCGACCCCCACCCTCCATGCCCCTCCTGCTCCTCCTGCTTTTCCTGTGGCTCCTCCTCCTTCCTGGGCAGCGCTGCATCCACCGAGCTGGCGCTGAGCATGGTGAGGTCCGCCAGGCTGCCGTCCTGATGCACCAATCTGAAGACACGTGGCAAGTTAGGACGCGAAAGGAAACGAGTGCATGCAGTCACTCACACCACTCGGTATTCATATACTTATGAGGACCTTCATTTATTTTTTAAACTTGAGTGAAACTTATAAACCGCGGAGATGCATCATTTAAGTTTGTTTTCCACCGATTGGTGATGTTCGATTCGTTCTTTTTCAAAGGAATTTGGCAGAAGACTCCAACTCGAGTCAATTGTGCGCTCGATTGTCATTTATTGTTTCGTTTCAACAACATTTCAGCTGTTGTTTTCGAGTGTGCTCGAGCAGTAATCTGATATTACTCATTGTTCTGAAAGTCTGACATCTTTTGCATAACCTAAAGCTAAATCTTTAACTCTGAGCAATAAGAATTGTCCTATTACCCCCAAATTTGACCTACTGATGTAACTCAGACTTAAACACACATCCTCCCACAATTGACCCACGAACTAAATCTCTCAAAAATCCACATTTCTAAGATCCTTTTTGAGGCCTTATGTCCTCACAAGCATATAAATACTGCAACGTTCATACACATGGTCCAGGTCATTGAAAAAAAGGCTCCAATGCAAAAGTTAGGATGGGAATCATCATCATCATCTCTCTCTCTCTCTCTCTCTTTCTCTTTTCTCTCTCTCTGCTAAGTGAACAGCAGAGCAGTGTTTCATCAGGCATTGTGATCCAAAAGCAGTGCACATTCCTTCTGCATTCCTGAAACAATCTGTGTAGTTTTTATGGCGTCTGAGCAATTCTCTTCTTGCAGCAGATCAATAAGAGCTGGAGGGAAGCATTAACCCTTTCACGTCTTCTCAAGCAATGGAGTCGGAGTTTGGGTTTGGCTTGCACGAACCGGCTGCATGTCAAAGCAAGCATTGTGTTTTCCAGTGGTCACACTTACTTGCTCTGTTGGTTGGGAATTTTTTCTTTGATGCTGCTCAGGACAATAAAGTTACACAGAAGTAAAAATGAGCAATGTGGACATAAACTGACAAGGAAATTGGCTAAAATCTGAATTTGCGTTTAAAAAAAATGATCCAGGAAGATTTGATCCAATCTGTGAAAAGCTGACGGCTGGACCGAGGAGGAGAGGAAGGTTCATCGGGACAGGGGTACGTTTTGGGGTTCAGGGTTTGAACGGGAGTGTGAACGAAGACGTTGCTGGAGATTCAAACATGCTTGACTGTGTGAAATAGAAACAGGTTGGTTTTTTTGGATGAGGATCGGAGAGGGAGCATAAGATCCAGGAGGACAACAGCAAACCCAACGACAGGAGGCAACAGGCAAACCAATACACACACACACACAGATACAAAACCTGGTAAAGAAAACCAATAACATCATGTCAAATACTTTGCCGAAGACAGTCGGTGTACAGTAGGATCATCGTCAAAAAGGACAACAGGAAAAGAGTGAGTAGAGGGGGAGAAAGACGTGTCACAACAGGAGGAGGAGGAGGAGGAGGAAGACGCTGAGACTCAGAGGTGGACTGGGACGAAGATGGAGGCCACAGAAAGCGAGCAGATACCCACCTATTCATGATCAAATAGACACGCCCATTGACTTTAGCGTGGCTGTGAGAAGAGGGTGGCAGAGGAGAGATGGCAGCAGGTCACAGAGAGAAGCACAGGGGAGACAAGCTGAGCAAGCAGCCGTGAATAGGATGGAAAATCCACAACAACACCACAATAAAGTCAAAGCAACGCGCGCCACAGATGGTGAAGTGTGGAAGGCGCGACACAGCAGGCGACAGCAGATGTGTGATGAGAACAGTGGAGATGAGGAGCGTTTAAAAGACGAGAGGAAGAAGAATTAGCCAACGAAAGTTTGTTGGTTTCAACATGCAATGGTGTCTCCTGTTGAGCTGAGCTATGAGTTATGTTCTGAGAAGATAAGGAGTGAATGGAAACACAGAAGAAAGAAGAACAACCAGAGAAGAACTCAGACAAAGATTCTCACGCTCATCTAGAAGCATCCACATCCTACGTGGGCTCAAAGTGTGTCACTTGTTTACTGATCAACCATATATGTATTTATACCATGAACCAGACGCAAAGTCACGGGTGCAAAAAACAGATCCAAGAACAGGAGGCGCATGAGCCTCACCTGTAGATCGTGCTCTCTTCCTTGGCCACCACAGCCTGGAGGTCAGTGAGCTGGAGGAAGCGGTCGTGGAAGTAGTGCAGGTGGAGGATACACACCAGGAGGAAAGAGGTGGGGATGAAGATCCTGGTGAACAGCATGGACACGGTGAAGCGCTCCAAGCCCAGGTCCTTCAGGCTGCATCAGGGACGACAGGTCGGAGAAGACAGAGAACAGTCACCTCCATAGTTCTTATGTGAGGAAGAGTTCTCATCATGAGGAGCAGGACTCCGACTCTGACTCTGACTCAGAGCTCGGCGGCGCTCACCTCTGTCTTTTTATGTGCAGCGTTTTGGACCAGAAGTCCTCGGAGCCCTTGAACTGGAAGGTGTAGACCAGGACCAGGACCAGCATGGTGTACATGACCACCGACATCCAGAAGTACTTCAGGATCCTTCGCCACCGCTCGTAGTGCACCTAGATAGGAGGAATTACAACAAGTGTGATTTAAACGGTGGCTCAGCCTCCGATATCAGCAGCCATAACACACAGCACACAAAGGACACTTCATTAAGGAGGCTTTTTCTCAACTTGTTTGTGGCCAATAGTAATAAAGCAGTTGAACATGTTGTGCATTACAAGCCTGCAGGACACAAACTTTATGAATTTATTGTCGTTGGAAAATTGAGTTTGGAAACTCCTCAGCACCGTGCTCATATACTATGTTGGGAGTACACACACTGAGTAAACAGCTTCATTTTGAAGCGACGACAATGTGATGTGATGCCATTCTGTGCATTCGAAGCAAGTGAAGCGGAAACGTAAGACAACACAAGGTGGATGCTGATAAAAAGTGCCAGCCTGTCTGAATCTCCTGACAAGCTGCAACTTGTGTCATGACTCTGGCCACAGTGGCTGGTTTGTGGTACCTGATAAAGCGCCACACAGGAGAGGAACATCATCATGTAGATGATCTTGTACATGACGATGGTTCCCTCGAAGCTGACGAAGAAGAACATGCCGCTGCAGATGTAGATCCAGTACTTGACCAGCAGCGCCATCACCATGTTGCCCAGGACCTGCATGACATCTGGCTCCCCTTCCTCCTCAGGCTCCTCCTCCTCTATAGGAACAGACGACGACTTTGAAGTGAAGTGGACCAAAGTTTTGTGCCTTTTTTTGGTTTATTTTACACATTCAAACACTGAGTTTTCGTTCCTGACGTCAGTGGAAGAGATGTGATTTTTACTTTTCTATCTTTGGGAACATTCAACTGCTTCACTCGCTCACTTTCTTTTAATCCTGACTCATTACAACCCGGGTAGAAGAATTCATGTTGCTGTTGGTGTGTGAGTTGGACAACTTAAAACAAGGATTAGTTGACAACTGGGTTGAGCGTCGTTGACAGTAAGGCCTCTTTATGTTCACAGCGCGCTCTTCTTCTCAGTCACGTCAACCTTGGCTACGAGTTACAGTCTCAGATGGTTTCTGCCGTCACAAGATATGAATCAGACGTGAGGGAGCAGCACTGGGATCTGGTGTAACGGGTGCCTGGAAGTGTTCATGACTCATCTGACCAAAATACACAAAAACCGTCATGTGGATGGAGAGCAAAGTCTCTCAGGTACCTTGTTGAATCTCCTAAGAGCAGAAGTCTCCTAATGCAAGTGTGACCTAATGTGATATGTGGAGGAGTTGGTCCAACTATTACAGACGATCCACAATCAACCTACTTTGCTTCATTTCTTGAACGAGTAGCTTCCATTAGTTCCCAACCATCTTAACGAAGTAAGAGCAGAGTGTTTACCCTTCTTCTTCTGGTCTTCCACATGGACGTCGGAGAGTCCAGCGCTGTCCTCGTTCAGTTTCTCTTCTCTCTCTGTGAGCGTCTGTCTCAGCAGTAACCAGAAGCTCAGCAGACACAGGATCTGCACAGTAAATGAAGGGCTCACAGATCGATGATCGCCGAGGACGGATGAACTGCTCACAGTGATTAATTAACAGTTTAATCTGCAGACAGCCGAGGATCGGTGGTCGAAGCAACACACGCAAACACACTGGATATGCAACATATCGAGATGGAGCGAGTTCACTGAGTGGAAGTGAAACAGTTCGACCTTCAGTGACTGAGTTCATCCAGCGAACCTCTCACCTTAGATGACAGCGAGTGGAAGGGGTTGTTCTTCTTGATGAAGAACCCGGAGACTTCGCTCATGTTCTCAAAGCTCCAGATGTACTGAAGGATTATCAGCAGGTTGCCGTAAGCAACCATGAACGGGGACGACACCATGGCGTAATGTCGCCGGTCCCTCACCATCCACAGCGCGCACGACCAGATGAGGAAGACGAACGTCAGCCAGCTGACGTACGTGATGCTCCACGCCTGCAGAGGGTTGCAAAGAAGCATCGAACACGTCAGATTCACACACGTTGTTCTCCTTGAGTGAGCGCTACTAGAGCCTCGAATGGCGGCTGCTGCAGCTCCCACCATCATGGCGATCAGGGCACAGATGTAGCTCTGCTTCATGATGAAGTTGAAGGCTTTGACCATGGCGCCGACGCCTTTTTTCGTGATCTCGTTCTCTTCGCTCTCGGACTCCTTCAGGGCCGAGTCCTCCGGGGGCAAACAAACTTCATAGACACACTCCTCTTTTTTCTCTGTTTGGACAAAGTTACACAATTTGTGAGGCGAAAGAAATTTCCAGACACGTTCAACTGGAGGCAACTGCAACAATCAGCGTTTTGGAAGGAAAAAAAGAGAGACTGCAAATTGAGTGATAATCTACTTCAGGCTGCTAAAACTGGGAACACTGGACCTCATAAAACAACATCCTCCATTGGACCTTCGCTCCATTTCCAAACTCTGCGTTTATTACACCGTGAATAAAACGTTCAACTCCTTGTGATGAAACAGACTCTGAAAAAGTTTCTCAAATGCCACAGAAGACATTAAGCAGCTGTAGACTCACCCTGTTGGATGCCCCCCCCCCCCGACCCCCCACCAGTACTGCTGCACCTACTGTGACTTGAACAATCAGGAAAAAGCATTTGAGGATACTTAATTGAACACTGCCGCAACAAAGACGAGGGATTTTCAACACTGAGTTTGAGTGAAGTAGGAAATGCTTGCAGCTGTTCCAGTAACTCATTTGGACTCATTAGTGATCCAGAACAACAGTGTTCAGAAAAGGTTCAGAGAAGGAAACGTGTGACTGGAAGATCTCTGGTTCGATTCCCGTCATGGTCAAGAGATGAAGGTGGGCAAAGTGAAACCCCCCACAGCACCACCACTGCTGGCTCTTCAGCATAATGCCATAACAACAATAACTTTCCTCACACAGCAGTTTGCTCAACATAAAAAAACACAGGGGTTCTAACAGTGAAGTAACCTCACTGTTAGAACTGCAGACTCTGGGGCTGTTCCTGAACTTCAGGATAGAAACGTCTCACCTGTGCCATCGCCGGGCTGGTCCATTTTATACTGGGGGGTGGAGTACAAGTCCAGGCAGACCGGTCCATTCTCAGTGGTGACGAACTCAAAGGACGTCCCGTTTGAAGTCGGCAGAGCCTGATAATAAACGATGGAGGAAAAACAAACAAAACTTCTCTATCTGAAAACGTCTTTCATGACAGAAACATACAAGCGCAAAGAGTTCTGGCCCACGAAGGCCAACGAGAGCAACTGATGTTTGGTGGTCTCATGAATGAGGGACAAGAAGAGTCCAAGATTCTCTCATGGACGCTTTGGTTTCATCGATCATTCAGTTACCGTCGTTCGACTTCGCAGGACAGAGGATTCAGTTTCACTTTTCACACTGCATTGTTTGAAAGCAATCGCATAACAGCAGATTTCTGAATACACAAACAAAAATTGAAATGAAATTAGAGGAGATGATGTTTTGGTTAATTTGAGTTCAAACAATGACTTTAAGCACATTGACACAGTTTTCAGTGGCTTTGCTGACTCATAATGAGGAAAAAAAACATCACTTTGTGCAAAAACACAGCCTGTGCTGCAGGAAATCATGAGTTTTCTTCTTAATGTGAAGATTCACAGAAGCTGCCGGTGTAAATACCACAACTCAATTTGATAAATGCAGAAAAAAACATTTTTTTTCTGACAACAAGGCGCAAACAGGTGGACTTCGCCTGCATTATGAGCAGAATTAGCCACAAAAGCTGTGTTGACATGAACTCAGAGCTCTTAATGAACTGAACCAAATCAAAACACAGGTAGTTTAGATTGATTTGAATGCTGTGTGAAAAGCACGTTGCTGAGTGTCCTGTTCTTGCAGCAGGACTGAGGGACAAAGATGCACGGATTTAGGACGCAGCCATAGCAGCCCGCACCTCAGTTGTACTGATGCCGTCCTGGGTGGAGAGGAGCTAGGAGAACAGAAAGAGCATACAAGGCAAGGTGTGTTATCGACGAGCTGCTGAAGTCAAAAGGCCTCCTTGTTTCTTTATAGTCGCTGATAAGCAGGAACAAAGCCGAGCTGCACCACTCTGTAAATCGAGCCCATCACTCATCTGTGTCTGCACACCCTAAAAGCTTTTAAACCTCAGGAGGTGGTCGGTGGAGACAGACTACGGTCCTTGATATAGGAACAAGGTCAGATTGTGTGTGTGTGTGAGAGAGAGAGCGAGAGAGACAGAGAGACAGAGAGAGAGAGAGACAGAGAGAAACAGAGAGAGAGACAGAGAGAGAGAGTAGTATAAAACCTTCCCAGGTGCGACTCTATCACAGAAATTAGCGCTCTGGTGAAACAATCGTAACCTGGTGAAAACAACAGCAGCTGCAGCGGGAGGTCAAAGTTTCATGAAGCACCAGCTTCCTGTTTTCTTGACAGACCACCTCGAGTGAACAGACAGGAAACAATACTGGTTTGTTTCCGCTTGTGTCATTGTTGCACTGAACCAGATTGTTCCTGACTTGTGATGACCTGAAACTCCAGCATGAGTGAATTCATTATTCGGTCTCTTTGACCGAACCTCTGACCGTTCACACTATTTTTGGTGATGCTTCGGCAGGACGTCGGCCGTGTGTTTATCGGAGGGTGGACGTACGTTCTTTTCGTCCGTGCCCTGGCGCGACTCCCACCACATCTGTCGCTTCCTGGTGGCCGAGCTGGTCGACCGGTTTCCGGCCTGCTCCTCCTCCTCGCACAGCTCGTCTTCCTTGTCGTCCTGAAAAAACACAGATAGGGGATCTGCTGTCTGGTGTGAATCTCGCTCGGGAGACATCAAACTCTGCCCGCGATTGTTCAGCCGGGATGACGACACTTTAAATCAGCTCCTGTTGAGTTCAGAGTCTCAGACAGAACCGGGAAGCTTCTCCAACGTGTGAATGACACCAGAAAATTAACTTCAAAGTGTCCTGGTGACTAACAGTAATAGAAATGACCCGAGAAGTCTGAATCACTCCAGCTCCATCAGAACACAGGAAAAGACGACGGAGGAATAAAATTGTAGCATCTTTGAATCAGAGAAAATAATCTACTGCTTCTCAGAGTGTTCATTGTTTAAAATGTCACAAAAACAACTGAACAGGTTTCAGCTTTTTTCAGAAGTTCACCTCGATAAATGTCAAACATCAGTGTGAAGTACATGAAGTACGTGAAGTATTTGTAAATATATGAATATTGAATGGCATACTGCCTGTTATGAACATGTTTGGCTTACTTAAGTGTGCAGACTTAATTTTTTATCTTAAGCTTATTATTTTTTTACAACTACAAGTGAAGGCATCGAGAATGTTTGAGCTATAAAACCTCCTGAAGCGTCACCGTTCCTGCTCTGGTTTTACCCACAGTTCGCATTAGAGAGCTTCATACATACACTTCCTTCATGGAGGAAAACTCAGGGATTTGCACCCTCAACACAGAAATCTGTTGAAGTCCAGGACTTATTCTTCTCGCTCAGCAGTCAGCTATAGATCTCTCGTGTCTCGCTCCTCTGGACACATTTACTGAAATCTTCCTGCTTTCATAATTTTTTTACTGCTGAACAGACACAGATGATTAACTACTGACAGACGGTTACAGTGCCTTCAATCCATCCTGCCTTTTTGGCCAAGTTTGACGTCCACAACAATCCTGCAGCTCCACCATCGAACACAGCTGTCAGCCGCTGATTTAGGCCCTAATCAGTTTTTATTATTAGCATCATCTAAAGTGGAACAGTAGGTGAAACACACACACACACACACACACACACACACACACACACACACACACACACACACACACACACACACACAC
>JAUESF010000041.1:1495200-1508140 GCA_032274765.1 Malacoctenus tetranemus
ACACACACACACACACACACACACACACACACACACACACACACACACACACACACACACACACACACAGAGTCTTTTGTGGGGGGATCAATAATGCATACAGCCCTACAGGTTTACAGGGAAGTATTGACCCCTCTATAAAAACATTAATCTATAACTCCATTACAGGACAGCAGCACGGCCTGCGGCTCGGAGGTGCAGCGCGGCAGCGAGGGTCTTCTTGGACACACTGTGTGACGGACATAAAAGACACTGTTCCACTTCAGTGGCGGAGGCCGCTCCATCAGATAAAGGTCACCAGAGAGTTACTCGCTGCCTTTAGATTGCAGTCAGCGAGGGTCCGGTACCCTGAACCACCAAAATAAAGTGTTTTCAAACTGCCCCGGTATCCACCCTGCAGCCCCCCTCACTTTTATTCACCCATATACTAGAGAAATGACCCGCTGTCAGTCCAATACAAAGGAAGTTAACAGAATTCACTGCAGCAATAAACTGTTATTAACGAGCACTTCTATAAGGTGAAACTTTATCAAACAATGGAATTAAAGAAAAACTAAAACAGCCAGTAAATCTTCCTTTAAACGGCTGCTTTTTGCCTCTGTACATCTGAGTGTGTTACAGTGTGTTTAAGGAGAAACCGTCTTCTTTCTTTTGTCTCAACAGATGGACACTCAGTGTGATTTGCCAGGGAAGGGGGGGGGGCAACGGGGTCTTTGTATCGCCCCTTCAGCTAAATAACAAATCTATCTCACCGTCTGCATTTATTGATCCTGCGATGCTCTCAGAACATCATAAAACGATTGCGTCCCTTCACATCCTGCCCGTCCATGTGGTGGAGTTACAAAAATTATTAACCTCAAAAAACCGCTGCACTTCCTGCTGCTTCATCAGGATATATACTGAAGAAGCTCTGGAGAAAATCCTCCATGAGTGTGATCCCAAAGACGTGAGACTATGAATTCAGCGTTGGAAAGAGATTGCAAACTCGCTCTGGAGTCCGAGCTTCTGGAGCAGGATCGGCCTGCACGATCTGGGAAAGTCCTCCACTATCGCCAGCAACCCCCAGGAAGCATCAACTAATTGGGCCCGGTGATTATCTGCAGCGCTGTGAGGCAACGCCGCCATTGTTTCATCGCGTCCTCCCTTCACGCTTCACGTCAAAATTAGACCCAAAGTGTCTCCGATGGCACCTGAGCGCCGCATGCAGCTGTCAGATCCAGCCGGCCATCGATTGTCCCGCAATCTCCCATCGACGCAGTCTCTCTGATCACGAGGCCACCTGGCTGGCTCATTTAATTCAATCTAGATCTATTTCAGTTCGCCGTCTGGAATGTACTGTGAAGCTGCTGTCGAGGTGTTGCCGCTCTCTGACGGCTGCTAAACGCCTCTGACAGCTCCGGCTGTTTGCATCAGCTGCTCTGAAGCAGAAGCTCGTTTCGCGCCGAAAAAGCAGGAAAGGCGGCGGATGTCCAGGACAAGCAGCATATTTCTGATTCATTTGTGATACTTAACACTGGTTTGTTCAAGTCAAATTGTATTGGGATGTGAATTAGAGGGATAAAACAAAACATGAACCGCCATTCGCTCCCTTCAGGTGATTTTGCTCAATGAATTTGACCTTTTTTGGATAAATTTGCTCTTTAAAGTTTGCAAACATAAGAGTTTGCATTTTAAGGGATTAAAGCAACTAATCAAATATATTTTTGGATGCTTGAGTATTTTTTCCCTCTTGAAAAGATCTCATTTTAGCATTTTGCACAGAAAAGACTGTGAGAAAAAAAGCTGTGAAAACAAATATTTAAACTAAATCACAATCACACAAGTTCAACGTCAGACGATAACAATCTCAAATTGTGGGACATTCGATTTCTATGAATCTCATCCCGACAGAATTAACACAAGCCAGAGAAAATGTCACAGTGTCGTAAGGAGAAGAGGCTGTGAAGTGGTGCTGTCACCGCATGTCTGTCTGCTGTCCTCACCATCAGCTGGTCGATGGGCTCCTGCAGCCAGAGGCGGATGAGCGTAGCCAGGGTGTAATAGAGAATCAGCAGCATGATGGGATTCACAAAGTGGTACCACTTACGCTCCGGGTGCACAATGAGCTTCCATGTGTAGGAGCAGTTGCTCTGAATGATGGGGGAGATGCCAAAAACTCTGTAAAGACACACAGAGAAACAGCAGCAGCTTATGTGAGCAGACCAGTCCAGCTGTTTAACTCGACTGCAAAGATGAATGTAAACAACGTCCACAACTCTGCTCACAGAGAGGTCAAATAAGTGTTTCATGAGTTTCATGTTGAAGGAAACTAAATGAGACATTTTCCTCGTTTTGAGCATAAACAGAAAACCGGGGTCCACGGAGTCGTTGCCCTGGAGATCTGATTGGCCGTCTTCAGCTTCTGCCAGATTAAACAGCAATGACAGGATGCTAATACAAACAATCTCTCTGTGAGTCTCGGACCAAATCCCCCTCATTCTATCTCCATGATTCATTGCAGCCTTTCATTGTCTCCGTTTGGAGGAATGCGTGATGGTCAGACGCTGTTCGCGTCGCCTCCCGGCGCCACATCTGTCTGGTCGGCCGTAGGGCTCCGACTCCCAAGGACTTCATTTTATATAAATCTCACAATTGGGTTCCTTCGACTAATTTCAACAGGCCATAAAAGATCAAGAGGACCGAAGAAGGAACTGCTAAATTTTACATCCGACGTTTGAGTTTGTGTAAAGAAAACGTGTTGGGAAAAAGTCCTTGGACACGCAAATAACAAGTGTTTAAAGGCTAATTAGGTCCATAAAAACAGTCTCTTGCTGTTTACTTTATACAAACAACTTTAAAAAGGGTAGTTTGTTAAAGTAAGTCATGCTTTTTTTGTTCTTTCGTACTTGATGTCATGACTAGTGAAGAATTTCCTCTCCGACTCTGTAATCAGACTCACGCATTGAAGGTAAATTTTACTTTGTAAAACAAAGGCGGTCACATGATTCACTGCGCTTCCCCCGGAGCAGAACAAAGGTCATCTTCTCAGGAACCTGAACTGACGTGATCCAGTGACAACACGGGGATTTAGGAGCCTCCTGAGCTTTCTTTTTATGCCATGTGGAGGAGGGAGCCGCCCCGTGACCCCGACACACTTCCTGAGCGGTTTCTTCTTACAGCCGGGGGAAGGCCTGCTGGTCACATGACAGGGAACTTCCATTGTGGGGCGGCGAAGGCAGGAAGCGGAGTGGAAGCCAGGCCTCTCAACGGCCTCACTCAGCACCAGACGCGCGGCAAGGCCAAACCACTGTCAACGGAGACAATTACGGCAGGCAGCGAGGTGGCCCATTGTCCGGCGGCTGCCGCGCATATTGACAGTCTTAAGAGTTTCCCTCTGACGGCCTGAGGGCGTGCGGGGAAACAGGAGGAGAACGTGTGACTTTCATCATCAGGCCGGGCCCCAGTTTACACGCAGCGGCGGACAGAAATACCTCAGCGCCGTGGAAAGTCAACAGCAACGCGTGAGGAGATGGCAGATGACGAGACAGGGAGGCTGCTGGTGCGAGGAGCGATCAAACGAGAATCAGAGCGACGGCAAACTTTCCAGAACCATCCGGTTAATGCACAGAATTCAACGTTGTCCTTCCACTAAGTTATGTTTGAACATGTCAAAATAATGATACGGAACTTAATCGTTCATAAATATCTTCTTTTTTAAATAAAAAAATAACTTTGAGTTGTTTTATCAAAAAGAAAACATATGATTTATCGATGACTCTGCTATCGTTTTAGCAGCCTGAACTCCTCAACATCAAATTGAGACATTCGTGGAGTCTGGATTTAGAGGAGTTGCACGCTGCCGCCTTCAAACGAATCAAAACTCTTGGTCAGCCTCTGTCTGGCTCACGGTTCATGGGTGCAGAGTGAGACGGCTGAAGGTGCAGGAGAGAGATGGATTGAGGGGCGGAGGGTCACAGGTTCAAATACCACCAGGGTCATTAAAGACCTGCAACACGTCCCTCCTTTACTGGAACGGCTTTGTTGTGTTTATGTGTTTGCAGGTGTTTGATCCTGAAGGAATGCATTAATCTGGAGTTGAGATGATGTCTGTTTCGTGAAGGCATCCAGATGAACTCTGAGGATCAGGAAGGGAAGAAGTCGCCAGCTCGCTTCAGGAGGTGTGAAGCTGCAGTTTAAAGTCACTTCAGCAGCGCAGCTCGAACAACCTGTTCCTGCAGATAGTGTCAGAGGAGTCCATTCATTCTAATGAGCTCGTCGCCTCGTGAAAAAGCCGTCAGTGTAGCAGCGTAATCACCTCCTTATCGGCCATCGGAGGGAGGCGGGAGCGGGACAGGCAGGACACAAGGCCTGTTCAAGGCGGCTTCAGCTATACATAGCTGTAAATAGCCTCGTTCCTGACACACAGCCGCACTGCTCTCAAATGAGAGAGCGCGAGATCGATAAAGCCCTGCAACACCAAGGGCACCGAGACATCAGTTACACTGAGGCGGCTACAGTGCTGCTGGTGGAGTCTGCAGGAAGGGAAAGCATCAGGATTACAACTTAATGGAACGAGTGAACAGCAGCGAGGATCATTTTTTAGGAGAGTGCTTCCAGTTTTTATTCAAGTGCTCGCATTTTGGGTGAATATCTGTTTGGGTTTCCCAGATGACTGAACTAATCCGTGACTATATTTGGCAACATGTTTACCGTGAAGGAGGTGATTTAGCTTGAACTAGAAATGCAACGTTAAAGTGAGATATTCTGGTAGTAAAGGAACGTGTCTCAATCTTCGGTTCTTGGAGGCATTCAGGATTAATGTCCTGTCACACTAACGTCACAAATGCAGTGAAAGTAAAGAACAATCCAGATGCAGGCAGAGATCCTCGCTGCAGCACAATAAGGGCAATAAATTCAGAGTATTGTGAAGGCTTGAAGTGGTTTATTCACCTAATCCTCGCAGCGACAGACGAATACGTCTGTCGATTCAACTCTAATTTGAAACACACACCAGGGAGGATCAAACAGTGACACCCCCTCAGACGCCGCAACTTCATTAAAGAACAGACCAATTCGAAAGCTTTTATAGCCCGATGACTCGTCTAGACAGATCTACTCTTCAACAAAGTCGCGATTACTTTCAGTAAATTCAGGCTTCAGCAAAACTCAATCATCTGGGAGAACTGTGGAGATCTCGTCCTGACTGGAGTCTCAAAACACCAACGATGCTGAAGCATCGCGAGTGACGCGAGGTTCGGCAAAAGCAACACAAGCCGACGTTTGGCAACTTTTCCAGGGCACAGTTTTAGCACCACTTGTCCGTGCAACATTTGAAAAAAAGAGAGTATAGCGTGGTTATTTCTTGATCCTGAAGCGCAGCTCTAAATGAAGCCATCCCATTCCTTTTATCCAACTCTGGAAATGTTGGAATAATTGGCAGCGCAGGATTTGTTGTGTCCAGAACTGCCAGTCAAACGAGCCGAGCTGACAGCTCGGAGGGACGGCCCCGTCGCAGCGTCAGCTCTCGCCGCGTCTGTGACTAGCGTCAGCTGGCAGGATGTGCAACAGTGTGGCTTCACTCCGACCGCAGCCGCTTCACCGCTGCGGCCACAGACAGCTGATTGTCTCCTTTTTCATGCATAATAAAGCAGCTCCGGTCGCAGGGAAGAAGCCTGAAAGCGCTGCTTCTGAAACTGATGAGCTGTGAGGAGGCGTTTGATTTATCCACCCTCCGGCCGCGCTCGCCTTCCCTTTTGGCCTTCTTGTTTGTAACAATAGTAAATATTTATTATCGTTTAAACAATCCTGCTCTGGGCGCGATAAATATTGTCGGGCTGGAGGATTTCTGGCTGCTTTGTCAAGTATTTTCACATGATGAAGAACTCAGACGGCATTAGTGGAGACCTGTGCTGTGCAGCTACAGAACTGCAGCAACTCATCAGGATGACAGAAGAGACGCAACAGAAAGTTTGACGTTTTCTTCGCAGCCGGTTTGAATCTAATTCATCCTGTTCTGTCGGCACGACAACCAAATGAACGCACCGCCAAAGTTCGAGCTGTTAAAAACGATCTACGCGTTGCACAACAACAAATACTGACATTGTAAAATTAAACATAAATGGTTAGTAAGTGACGAGATGGAGTGGGTGGATTCTGTGTCTTCTGTGTTCTGACCTGATGTAAGTGTCTTCAGGTGGGATGGACTCCTGGAAGAACTGAAACTGATACAGGTAGAGCACGATGATGTGCCCGGCGCTGAAGATGGCCATCAGGACGCACATGCAGCTGAAAATGAGCGTGTTGAAGGTCCTGCGGACGGACCACCAGGTGCACAGGAAGAGGAAGATGAAGAAGTAAACAGAGGAGGTCAGCGAGGGCAGCATGACTCCTGCAAGGAAGCAAAAAACAACAGGCTGAAAGCTGAAGACTGACAATGGATCAGCGATGATCTCAGTCACAGTCACACAAAAACAAGAACAATTGCAGGCGCGATACAGTGTGAAAGCACAAACTGTGGCTCTAATTTTCAGCTGATGTTCTCTTGAACGACACGATTATAACGTACGAAATCGATGTGAAGCACGTGCTGACACTGTGCTGCTGTGAGGATCGCACTCTCAGACGGAGCAGAAGAGTGCGAGCCTCCATAAAAGTGCTAAAAATAAACCGAGAACAGAAAATAAATGGAAACTGACAAAACCTCGGCCGCTCTCGTCCACGGCAAGGAGGAGACGGAGACACGCGGCAGGACGGCAAAAAGTGCTGAGCAACACCCGACTGGGCCAACTGTGGACGTCTCAGCCGTTAAGCAGGCTGTATTATTCATCATCATCTTGGTGTTTATGTGGTAATGGACTCGGGTCGCTGGGCTCCGTTCTCCCCTCTCGTGATAAAGTTTTGCTGACTCACTGCTGGCCGGGCCGCTTGGCTGCCTGGTTGTAAATGTTCGGGGGGGGTCGCACACGTTGACGCCGCGCGGTCATGGCATCTTCAGGGCGAGGAGGATGAAACGTACCCGTCATCCCCAGCAGGATGGTGACCACCACCTTCCCCGCGGTGGCGATCAGGTTCCCGATGACCTCCTTCACCTTGGAGGCCACCTCGGCCGCCAGCCGCAGGGCCTTCATCTTCGCGCTCTCCTTCACCTCTTCCTCCTCTTCCTCCTCCTCCTCCTCCTCTTCGCCGAGCTCCTCGTCGTCTTCGTCCTCCTCCGCCTCGTAGCCGGCTTCGAAGTCCTCCTCCAGCAGGATGTTGTCATCCAGGCTCAGCTTCTCCTCTTCTTCCTGTTAGGGGGGGGAGGGGGGGGGGGCACAGCCACAGCGACACATGACATCTGTGCCTTGAGTGATGAACGATGCAGCTTGGGGAGGTCAGAGCTCTCCATGGTGCTGAAAACTGCTTCCCTGCAGGTAGGAAAACCAGAACGGCCACTGGTTATCCTCCATATCTACACTGTGAGTGTTTCAACACGTCACATGATGTCGACTCTCACGTGTGGTCAGATAATGACAATCTCAGGTCTCAGGTTTTTGGGAACTGGGGACCAACTCTCGTCTCTCTCCTGTATGATGACATCTACGTGTTCATGGTGTCTCAGCAGACACCAGAAAGTATAAAGGACGAGTCGTTCGAAAGACAAAGTAGCAGCTGAAGAGCTCAACGCCAGACACTGAACTGGAGATGACGCCACAGATGAAGTTCTGGTGTTTCTCAGTAATAGGCAGCGATGCCATCTGCGCCAGGCTGAGCCGAGCAGCCCGAGTGGAAGTGAATGTGGATTTAATTAACACTGAGTCATAAAGAGGACCGAGGACCTGCCAGAGGAGGGAGGCCGGCGTCCAAGTCGTCGACACTCACGGGGAACTTTCTACTCAAAACTCCTGCGAGGCCCCGCCCACCTCATGAAGCGTGGCCACGGTGACGTCCGTCACGGTGAGGAGGAGACCGCCCAAACCACTCGCTTCAAAACACGCACCGCCATTTAAAACGACTCGGACTGCTGATTTTAATGGTGGATGTTTTGTTTGTTTACACTACTGTCAAACAGCAGAGATGATGCGGACGCCCTAACCTAGGATGATGTCACTTCCTGGGGTTGTAGCCATCAGTTCATCACAACCATAACAACTGAGAAAACAGTGCAGACCGTCCAGGAACGCTGATGTGACACAAGCTTTTTCTGAGGAGGAGAAACGATGGCATAAAGGACCCTCGAAGCAATAAAGCAGCTGATCTAAAGCTCTGGGTTTGATTACATCAGACTATTAAGCTTCTCTCGATCACCTTCCCTCACAAAACGCTATTCTACTGAAAACCTTCATGCCGAACGCTGCGCTGCAACGACAGCGACTCTCACGTTACCAACTGTAAACAGACACGCAGCCTGTTTCCAGTATTTGTTTCTGTTGCTTGATTCTGCTTCAAAACAGAAACATTCATCCAATGTGAGTAAATCAGTTTAATTGAATCAAAAAATCTGAATTTAAGAAGCAGCGAACACAATAAAAAGCAGCTGTATTTGACAGTTTCCTCCCGTCTGCACAGAGACTGTGGAAACCTCCAGCCAGAGTTCAGATTTGCTGCTTATTTTCAGTCATGAATAAAGTAATGAACAAACTGTGGCTCACCGCTTGATGAACGATTTGCGACTTCAGAATGAAAAAGCTTTTTCCCTTCGCGCGTTTAATGAATTCATCATCAGGTCGGTCCATAAATGTGATTGTGACTGATGGACAGAAAGACGGACGCTCTGGTCCGCGTGGCTCGTGTCAGTGCAAATCAAACCCACTTGTTCCTCGGCGTCGAAGTCTGCGTTGTACTGCGCCATGTCCTCAGGCGGCCTCTTCTGGACCAGGCTGCGACACAGCAGCCAGATGGCCAAGCCCACCACGAACATGCCGATGTCGGGGATAAAGACGCGGATGCCGTTGCCCGCATCTGCACCGATCACGCTGCAGAGGACAGAGAACGACAGAGAACGACGGAGTGACGCTGACAGGAAGCAGACGCTGGTTTCCTGAAAGGGAGGATGGATCCCGACTCATCACAACGCTGGGATTTGGATCGATCGCGTCAGCTGGGATCAAAATCAAACGATGGAGTTTTTGGCAGGTGGATCAGGACGCTTTTACTGTCAGCAGACAATCAACGTCTAATGTGAAACAGTTTCTCTGGAAACAGCAGCGAGTTCAGGCGCTGCGGCCCGGAGAGGAACGAGCTGTCCTGAGTTTAACGCAGCGTCTCTGTGACGTCACCAACATCGTCAGACATCATTAAGCTGCTGGTTTTCTTCCTGGCCGCTCCGTCTAAACTCATGAGAACTGAGAGCGTTACGTTAGTTACATCTCTCAGAAAACTCCACCTGTTCACACCAACGCCTGGGAATCAGCACTTTTCCGTTACTCTGCTGATCTTTTAATATGTGTCGAATGCGTCGGCTTTTATAAGGGGCGCCACCCGTTTTAATGAAATCAGGCTTTGGTGGTTTTCAGTGTCTTGCCAAGAACAAGTAGGTGAAATTCCAGTCAAACAAGCAAACAAATAAAAAGCCTGAGAGAGTTCGTTATTTTCTATTTTTACCTGAGTTTTGAAAAAAAACATGTTCAATCCGTGGAAGTTGATATCTTTCAAAATAAAAGTCCTGGCGCGATCAGCCTGGTTTTTGTGCCCTTGTTTGCACAAAGTCAAATGAAAGGAATCAAAACAAATTCAGAGTTTATAGATTCATACTGACAGTTCAGCAGGCCTTATCGCAAATACTTTGACTCTGAGTAATACGAGGGACGTTCATCAAGTACCTCCTCCTGACTGCTGCTCTGCACAGCTTGTTCTCTCCTCTGACCAACTGAAGTCTGACACTGTTTGAAAAGTTGTCGTTATATCACGGAGGGCAAACAAACCTTTCGTCAGAGTTGGAGCTGATCTTTCTGTGCTCAGAGGAGGCGAATTAAACTCCAGCAGCAAGTTGCGGTGCATTAATGTTGCCACGACGGCCGCAGTGATGTTCGGCTTCGTATAATTCAATGTGACGTGTTTATGCAGCCTGAGGACACGCTTTTACGAGGTGACATGATTACACGTGCAATTAAAGCAAAAGGAAACTGTCCTTGAAATGGCAAACAGGTTTCCAAACCTGTTAAAGACTCACTTTTATCATGCAAACCGACTTCTGTTCCAGTTTTACAACAATCACCCGGCATCCTGTGTTCAAACACGGCACTATTCTTTACGTTTCACGCTGAGCTTCACGGAAAACGATCCCGTTCACGATGAACAAAACAAACCGGCGATTTTGTCACACAAAAGCAGGACTGAGAGGAAGAAGAAGCGGTTGTTTCAAAGTGATATGAAATGTGAACAAGTTGTAAACAAAGTGTGAATCACAGGCAGAGAAAACGGGACGGATCTGAGACTCTGGTCCAATCAAGGACTGTTTCTACTGTTTCTGCTTGGTTCACTGCTGCAACGCTTCGTGCATCCTCACACAGAGCAAACAGATGGAAGCCAAACAAGGCTAAAGGACAAACCTTAATGGCTCCCACTTACTCTGCTTAAGATGTGCAGGAGTTACAGCACCGACAGTAAAAACCTGTTTTCACTTCAGAAATCTACGAGTCCAAATATAATGTTCGACGCCACAGAAATATTTAGTGAAGAATTTGAAGCGCTCAGATCAGAGGAAAGTCCAAAATCAGTGTGTGTGAGTTGACGCATGCCAGCTGGGAGGCTTTACATTCCCCCCATACAGGCAGTCCAACAGCAAATGCGGCTGTAACGCCACTATATATACATACTGCACGTAATCCCCAACACAAACAGGTAAATGGAGGCGGGATAAAATGTTTATGGCTCTATTTCCGCCACTTACAGTCCTCCCTCCACCGAGGGCTGTTGAGTACTGGAAAAAGGACGTGGCTGAGTTCGAACATTCCCGTACTCAGGAAACCACATCTAATACGATCATGTGGATGTGAGCAGACACGCGCAACAGCGAAAGCTTTGAAAAATAGGCCTGTCGACGGATCGTCAGGCGTAACTGGGTTTAGCCTTCATCAGGAATCCACAGTGGGACGCGCTGGGAGCGTCCAGAAAGCTTGGCAGATGGCACGTTAAGCGTGGCTGGACGCAAAAAAAGGGCTGGTTAACGCCACTGAGCACGTTGCTATTTTTAGGACACTTCGTCAATGCGATGGCAACTTTATATGATGCATGGAAACAACAGCTGATGTAAAAATACACATCTCATTACGTTTTGTTGATTAACTTTAATGAGACAACAGATCTAAACATCCTCACTCTGTTTTCATGTTGGATCGGAAATCTTTCAGTCATTAAATGATGACCTCTGACGTGTTTTTTAATTGAAATTATTACAACAAATGTTCTTCTTACCTCTCAAAGCCAATTTGTCGGATGGATTTCTCCCAAGTGGAACCTGAACAGAAATACTGGTTAGTTAACAAGCATCTATCATATCGTAGCGACACCAATAATGTTTGGTCATGATTGAAAAAAGGCAGCAAAATAAAAAGAAATCAAAACAAAAAGGTTGAAAAAGCTCATTAAAAGGACATGAATCAGCTCCTTTAGAATCCTTCACACAGTTGTCAAAACTTTGTTTAATCTGTTAAAGTTCAGCATCCATATTGTTCCTGAGTGAACGAACACAATCAATCTTTCTGCGCTCTGTCAAAATGAAAACATTTCACGCACGCTCCGTCTCAGCAGCTCTACATATTGAAGTGTTCCTGCGCGTCACTCCAGAGCCCAAATTGAGATTTCCAGGTATTCAAGTCGTGCGCTGAGAGGAATGAAGGTTGTTTGGCCTTTGTTCCACTGCCAAGATGGAGAAAAGAAAAAACTTGCGCCATTCTGTGACGAGAGGAAATCGACTCGGTGACACGTTGATGTGTCCGGACTTTTTGTTGCTGTTGTATGCGACTAATTCATTCGGCACTTCAATGACGCACTGCAGCAGATTGTGGTTGAAGCAACGCGGTGAGGAGGGTAAAAACGCTCCACCAAATAAGAGCTCAGAAACACCTCAGCCGAGTGAACATTATTCACTGTATCACCAAAGTTACATTCAAAGCCAATTGTAGTTTGTAAAGTTATGCAAAATGATCCGTTTCAGGGTTTCAGAGAAGAGCGGAGCAAAGTCACTCAGACTGTAAATGATGACAAATCAAATATGGACGAACTTTGCCAAAAATGGAGCGTGTCACATGCAAATACAGGAAAGTAAGAAAGACCCTTTAAACATATCTATTTATTTCTGAAGGCGCAGCAATTATCCAGACAGGAAACAGTTCATGTCTCACTTAGGAGCAGGAAACAAGGTCTGAGTTCAACTCCAGGTGGCTAAAATGGAAACGTTTTGTCGGTCTGCTATTGTGTTGCTGCTGTTCGACTAATCAGTGTCAAAAAGCTTGGAAAGAATCGCCTCGCTGCTGCAGAAGTAATCCCTCCACCTCCATCGGAAGTACCGGGACTTATAAAGTAACTTGTAAAAAAAACTATCTTCAGTTTTTAACTCTCATAAAAAAAAACAAAAACAAAAAAACAGCAGATGATCGTTTTTGTTGAGAAAATTCTTTCAGGTAGAGACGAGAAAATAGGTCACGCACGACAGCACGAAGAGTCGAGAGGTCCAAAAGGACAAAAACATCTGTGGAGGGGAGGGGGCCACATGACTCACCCCTGACATAACCTCTGACTTCAAACACTTCACCCACAGTCCATCTGAGCTGTTATGGCTCATCTGTCCACCTCCACAGAGACTCCCACTGCAAACAGCTCAGTGCTGGAGCACAGACGGAGCCACAAGGACTCAGTATGTTGTGGGACAATGTGAGACGTTGACCAACATCATTATTATTTATTACTATTATTATTATTATTATCATTATTATTATTATTATTATTATTATTATTATTATTATTATTATTATTATTATTATTA
>JAUESF010000041.1:1593502-1605708 GCA_032274765.1 Malacoctenus tetranemus
TGTGTGTGTGTGTGTGTGTGTGTGTGTGTGTGTGTGTGTGTGTGTGTGTGTGTGTGTGTGTGTGTGTGTGTCCCAAACACAAAAAGCCGCTTGTATGTGATACTCCGTCCTCATCAGTCCTCAGTGGATGCAGTGGTACAAACACACTCGTTGACAGTGAAAGGTTCTCAGCAGGAGAGCAGGAGCAGGAAGCCATCAGTTCAGGCGTGGCGTCCGTCCATGTTTTGTTCAGGCAGAGGAGCGCTCTGCGGAGGAGTGGAAGGACGGTGGGAGTGTCAGGAGGAAGGGCGGCGCGGGGGGACGCGAGCGTCACTGGGACGGGGAGGGAGCGCGGGGGGACTCGCGCTGTGGCCCGCTGAGAGATGTAGTGGAGAGTAAACACGTCGTATCGGAGGGGGCGGAGTCAAACGGCAGAGAAGCAAAGCAGCTGATAGGAAAACGCCCAGAAGAGGTGTGTGTGTGTATGTGTGTTTGTCTGTGTGTGTGTGTGTGTGTGGGTCCTCCTCCCCACGGACCCTGGGTCCTCTGGGACATTGTGAAGCAGGTTCAGGTGCAGCGGGCCGGAGACTGGACGCTCGGCCAGCTCGCTCACTCCATCGGCGCCTCTGTGGAGAGAGCGGCAGGAGAAGCCATTCATTCAGGGGACAGCAGCGTCGACTCACAGAGGGGGCGGAGCTCCGGGAAGAGACGCTCCCTTTAAACCACATCCTGATGTACTCGTTTATCCTGCATGAACCCTTTAATAACAGGCTATAACAGAGGTGACTTGTTGTTTTTACACACATCCTTTACAGTCTTCTACACTTGTTGCTGCGTATCGTCCTTCAGCTCCTCGAGCCTCCCGCCCTCTGCAGGCCACTCTGTGTGATGTGGATCTATGAATGTTTGATAGCATATGAAGTTTGATGTGAGCAGACTGCACAGCGTGTCGTGGACGGTGACCAAGCAGCTTTGAGATGGGACAGCTAGGTGTGCGTGCGTGTGCGTGTTTTTAGTGTTTGACATGAGTCAGCTCCTGGTGAAGCACATCGGGAGCCACGTGCTCCTCTGGAAGGTACCAAACACTGAAGGTCGATCAGTGACGAGTTGATGCTCTGTGTTTTTCGGATGCGACTCACCCTCCACGTCTTTGCTCTTGCTTTCTTCCTCCTCTGGAGAGTACGCTCCCTCTGACAGCTCTCCTGAAGACACAACAAACACTCGCCGTTACGCCTCAATGTTTTAGTAAACAGCTCCTCCCTCCATCATCATCATCAGTTCAGCTCCATCAGTCCTCTGTAAACCAACTGAAACCATCCAGAGTTGCTGCCCAAACTGCAGGAGCCCGGTCCTGGATTTGGTGTTTTCATTCTTTTGCTTGGATCACTGATGCTGTAGGTGTAGGTACTGACTGACCACCTGCTTCCTCTGCTCATCATCCAGCTCTAACTCGTCCACAGGACGTGCTGCCGCGGCCCCGCGTCACGCGGCCCCGGTGGAGGCCGGCCCCGAGCAGCGAGGGGAGCTCACGTACCGTTGTGCAGCGCGGGGAGGTCGCGCGGGGGGCTGTCAGCCCGCTCCTCCTGCGCCTCCTGCGCCTCCTGCTCCCCCTGCGCCTCCTGCTCCGCGTCGCCATCTGGCGGCCCGCTGACCTCGGCCAGCGGGGACGCGTCCTCGTCCTCGTCCTCGTCCGCGGCGTCCTCCTTCGGGCCGTCCTGCTCGGCGGGCTCCTCCGGGGCCAGCGCCGCCATCTCCTGCTGGGCTTGCTCCTCCGCTTCCTTCCTGGCGCGCTCCTCCGCCTCTGAGGTCGCAGGGGAGGGGAGGACGGGGGGGACGCGGGAAGTTCAGTGAACGTTGGAACATTTCAGCTTCCTGCTTCAACTCTCTCACCAACTGTCGGACAGTTTTAAAGAGACATTAATGTTCCCTGGAAACACTGTTTCTCTCTGCTTTGAAGAATCAGGGCCTCACAGTTTCAGTCCTGTTGCCCCAGTTACCTGAATCTAAGCTATTTACAGGTTGTAGAGAGGAACAACAAGAGAACCCACCCTCACTGAACCAATCATGCTGTTAAAGTGACCCCCCCCCCCCGCCCAGGCACGTCAGCTCAGTCTGTTCCCTCACACATCACAGGTGATCTGTGGACAGCTCTGTGCTGCGGTCAGTGTGTGTAAGTCGACTTGAGCCTCACAGCTCGGCTGGTCAGGAAAGCGAGCCGATTGCCGAGCGACCTGGCTTTCATTTTCAATTTTTAAACAAACTAAAAGAAGCCAGAAAAGCCGTGCGGAGGAGTTCAAACCCAAAGAAGACAACGCAGAGGTTCCGGTTACATCCTGACGCCTCACTGATGTCTGACTCACAGTCCCATAGATGATTTTAATGGACCGACTAATCAGCTGCTGTGAGGCTTTTTTTCCTCCGCTGCAAATCCAATCAGATTTCTGCTCTAACTCTCGCCACTGACGCACACGTCCCAGCGATGAAGCTCGCACAAACTGTGGCAGCGCAAAAGCAAGAGGAGCGTCGCGGCCCTGGCAGACGCTCCTCCCTCCCTGCAGAGGTCACAATCTGTTCACGCCGACGCGTTCCAGCACTGCACTGCCCCCCCCCATCCCCCCCGGCGTACCTTTCGCTGCCTGGGCTTTCCACCGCTCCCGGTTCTGGTACACCTCCTCGTTCCACAGCGCCTTGAAGTTCTTCATGTCCCCCGTCAGCAGGGAGCTGTGGCCCGACGAGCTGCTGTCCGAGCCCGAGCTCTTCACGCTGTGCCGCTTGGCCTCGTCGGAGCTAATACTGTTCAGGCTGGAGGAGACGCAAGGAGGACGGGGTGAAGAGGAGGGAGGGAGGAAGCAAATCAGAAACCAGCAGATCAACATGCTGAGCGTTCCTAACGTCTCAGTGTTTGATGGTTGATGCTGCTGACTGTCTGGAGTCTGCAGGAAGGGCTCGTTTTACAGACACAGGCCACTTGATTCATTTGTGAATGATGTTGACACAGCACAACAAAACAACAGCAGCAGGTGTAAACATGTTGTATTTCTTTTCAATTTGGACTTTAGAACATCTGATTGTCTGACAAAATCACGCGTGTCGATATCACAGACACACACTTGGCATGCATTGATGGTTTGGCAGGAGAAAAAGCGATTAAAAAAAACAAGTAAACAAAAACAAAAGCTTGTCGATGAGGAAAATGTTCCACTATGAATTTTAAACTGTGAATTTATTCATCACTAAATCGACCCTGATGGTCAATGTGTCACCATGAAGAGCGCGAGTGGAGAAGCAGGATGCACGCGTTGCTAACCTGCCGAGAGAGGCAACCCCTAAGTATGTGGCAACCCTAAAATGTGGGAGGAGCAGTGTGATTCGCATTAACTGGACAGGTGGACGCCGTTCATCAGGCACAGAAAGAGATGACACACGGGAGACGCGCCGCCTCCACCCACCATGCTGCGTTTCTCTCGTCATGTGACCGAGAGAGGTGACAAAAGGGGACGACCTGAAGCCAGTGAGCTTCTCAGTGAGCACCCAGCGTCCTCTGCATCCCCGCCTCACCTGGAGCGCCTGAACCCGGCCAGGCCCGAGTGGGAGGCCTCGTCGATGAGCGGCGTGACGATGCGCTCCATCATGTCGGTCAGCACCGTGAAGGTGGGCATCACGATGAAGTCGATGAATCCTGGAGACCCAAGAGACGCAGGCTTTCAGTGGAGCCGTGTGAAGTGTGAGCTCGTGTTTCAAGTGTGTGTTTCCCATGTACTTCGTTTGTTTGCCTTCCTTCAGATGGAGTAGAAGTAATGTGTTTATCACACAGGGGCTGTTTGGGACTGGTTGTGGACGAGCGACTCACCGATCTGCGACTGTGCCACCAACGTGGACTTCCGGTCACACAGTGGAGAGAAGGGGAGTCCGAGCTCGGCCTCTTTGTCCCCCTGGAAAGCACGCGGACAGCCGTCAGTGGTTCACCTGCATGCTGGGAAACGCGCGCTCGCACTGCAAAGTCGATGGTTTTGCTCCCTTAAAGTGCCTCTGGGCTCACAGATGAGGTTTTTATTTTGAACTCATCAGACAGACGGATGAGATGTGGAGCCATCTTCCTCAGAGAGCTCGTTTACTGCAGGTTTGAGAGGCGGCGGCGCCGCTCAAGCGGCCGCGGCAGCAGAAATGACAACAATATGAATTCGTAATGGAAGAGATGGGACCAGGACGGTCCCGTTTCAACCTCTGACCTTTGTGTTGACACGAACACACCAGACATGATTCAGAGCCACAGCTTCACTGCACACTGCAGTTGGATGTGTGTTCGGTGTTTGTCGACATCCACTTAAAAACCACGTCAGGACGTCAGATTGAAGTCATATCTTCTTCAATTGTGACTGAAGAGAATCAAACGTCTGACTGGTCACATTATAACTCCGAACTGACCGACATCACTGTGGCTGTGTCACCTGCTCCTCTACAACAGGACAAGCCCCTCCCTCCACCCTCAGCTCACCACACAGGTGGTGTTTCTCTGCTCAGACAAACTGCTCACTGCTCACATTTCAAACTCTCATCACTTTGAAGGCCTCCTGCTAATGTTTCCTGCTAATGGATTCCTGCTAATGTTTAGCACAATGATCTGCTTCTGTTCAACCCGACACAGTGAGTTCTCTATCAACTCGACTTCTTCAAAGCCCTGATATGTAGCGTGGAGTCCGCATGTGAGCAGGGCCTGTGTGCGGGGGGGGGGGGGGCTCACCTGTCTGAAGAACTCCTCCAGCAGCGAGGTGGTCCAGCGGTGGTGGAGGTCCCAGTTCTTGGCTGGGTGGCTGATGTCTGCGGTGTGCAGCAGTAGAGACAGAGCTTTGGGCTTGTCCAGCCTACGAGCAAGGAACACATGCAGTCATTTGGAAAGCGATGGCTGCAGGAGGATGGTATGAAGGAAAAGACACAAAGGTGAACAGAAAAAAATGCACCTTTCCTACAAGTTGAACTCTTCCCCCTTGTTTTATGTTTGGTGAAGTTCCGTTTCTAACTATTTACAAGTGCGGCGCGGTATTCCCCTCACATCAGGCCACCAAAAAAGCAATTCAAAGCGTCCAGCTGAGGCGTCGCTGAGGCTCCAGGAACAGAAGATGGAGAGCCGAATGGGACACGAACAAGGCTGCTGAGCAGCTTCAGCCTGACATCTAAAATGTGCATTTTTTTTTTACAGTCGTGTCTTTTGATTGGACGGTAAAAATACATTCTACAAAGACAATCAGAAACCTTTCTTGTAAAATTTGCAAGTAGTTATGTGCAGCTACACTTTTTCACTAAAACAATTGGCTTCTAAAGTGTCTAAAGCTTTGGATACACGAGGTACGCCAACACGGTCGGTAAACAGAAAACCTCGTCCCAACAAGTCCCAAAAGAAAGCAGAGGTCATAAAAGAAGGAAGGTACGAATGTGGCGCAGCTGTAACTGTGCCACCAGAGAACAGCGAGAGGAGCACAGGGAGACTATTTCACACAGGTTATTAAAGAAAGCACCAGCAGCAGGGATTCAAACTCAGAACTCGCTGAAATTAGTAACAATACGACACCACTGATGATCAGCTCACTGCAATTATCAGTAGCTGCTAAATGAATACAAAAATATATTAGCGTGTGTATGAGGTCAAAGGTCGAGGGGCTCCATCCCCTGTAAGCAGCATGAGACACAGCAAAGAGGAAAAAACTCCTCTCAACAGGAAGACGCCCCCTCCAGACCCACAGGTGGTGACATGTTGCCTTTACCGGTCCGCTTCGAAAATAGCAAGTGAGAAAAGGACGTGACAGAGACACAGAGCCACAACAAACCAGGTGACGTCCAGCTACTTCCCTCTGGAGACCTGTGTGGTCCTGAACCCACAGCTCAACGAAACAGTCAAATGAGAGTGCAACTGTTTTCTGTTCAGACCTGATGATTCATTTACTCAGTGCTTGTCATGTCCCTACACTCTTCTCTCCTCTCTGCATGTTGCCTCTCCGGTGTGGGACAGTTCCAGGCTCAGAAAGCCTCCAGCCCGCCTCTGGAGAGAGGGGCCGTCCCCACCACCCAGGACCCAACAGGAGTGGACACAGCAGGCGAGTAATGGACTTTCACACGTCGACACAGAGACCCAGCCAGAGGCGTGTTGGGATTTATTCCCTCTGGGAGCTGTTTTTAAAAACATAGTTGTGGTTCTGATGCTGCCATGAAAAGGACGCTCCATCGTTTCCAAAGGCAGAATATTATCAGGCAAGTTCCACTGTGAAGGGACTGAACTACTGACTCAACTCACGCAACGGAGCTGAGTGGGAGTAACCCTACAGCAGCAGGTCATCATCACATACACACATGGAACTTAGAAATGTAGACAGTCATCTGTCGTAATATCTTACTGTCTGTTGCACATCAACTAATGGAGAGAGAGAGAGAGAGAGAGAGAGAGAGAGAGAGAGAGAGAGAGAGAGAGCGACTGACCCTTCAGGTTGTTGCAGGAAGTTCTTCATAGCCTTGACTTGCTGGAAGTGGCAGGACATGTCCGTGGCCAGCACCATCTCCACCACCAGAGCCCGCAGCTCCCTGCAGGCAAGCACAAAGGAGCAAATGAGCCGCAGGAGGCGCAGGTCAGCCATCTGAGCCGCTCCTGGAGGCACCAGAGTCACCCCGACAGCTCTCAGGGACTAGTGGCAGTATCTGCTGTGACACGGTGGTCTGAAAAAGTGTGTCTCAAAACAATCACAAGTAACAAATTGTGATTGATGCTGATGAAGGATTTGGCTTCCTTGCGTGTCCAGAAGTGCATCTCCTGCTTGTTGCCATGGCGTCTGTTGTTTGTCTCTTTTTCTGGGAGTTTGTGCACCACAAGAAAACTGAACGGCCGATATCTCATTTCTTTCACACATAAGGCAAAGTGGTGCATGTGCAGAACACCGAATCTGGTCCCAGTCCAGCTAAGTGGATACATGCAGTGGCAGCTTGACTTTTATGTCACATTATCCAGATGTGTTAATCCACATAATCCACCCTCGTTGGGACTAAGCCGGTAATTTGATTTTCTCGAGCTGCAATGTAAACATACTGTGTCCCGCGCAAGCACATCTGAACTCATGGACAGTATGAGACGGGGGCCGAGACGTGTGAGCTGGTGTGTGACCACAGAGGACACCAGAGTTTTATAAGGAAGTTGCTCTGCTGACTCATCATCTTTTCACACTTGTGTCTGACTTGCCCCCTTGCTGCCACTCTCCTCTGTCCCACCCGTCTGTCCCACCCCTTGCCACCCACCTCCAGTCATCTTTGGAAAGGTTGTAGAGGATGTTCATCTCGTCGTCGTCCTGCAGCAGGCGGTAGGCGGCGCTGACGTGATGGCTCTCCAACACCGAGCGGTCGTTATACAGGATGGCCGTGTCGGACCTGTCAGTCACAGAGGAAGCAAAGGCCGACGTGTTGGTGCCAAGTGGGACCACGACAAGAAGAGACCAAGACCAAGACTGAGACCGAGACCCTAAACAGAAATACTGAAGGAAAAACACAATCAAAGCACGATGAAGCACAATCGACTCTCCAGCTGCCAAATGTTTGTTTGTCTATAGCTCGTGTTACAAATCACCTGTACAAAATGATTAATAGTAACAAATGAGAAGAGTGCTTTTGTGTTTACATAACTTCCTATGTTTTATTTGGATGTTCGGACAGTATTGAAAAACGAATCCCTGTTCTTTGGAAATCACATGATGCATCTGATGATCTGATCTGTGGACAAACTGAGAGGAAACGTCCACAAGTTGGGAAGAAGTTTATAATTATGTTACTGAAAAGTGGTGTTGAGTTACAGCTCCGGTAAAACGGAGCAGAAAGAGAAGCAAAGAAGGCCGAACGCAGTGCACATATCAGCAGACTCTCCCTTCCTGTCTGATTAATGAATGGATTAACACTGGTCAGACCAGGAGGCGGGGCAATATTCAACCGTAGAGAGAAAAATGTGGTGACAAGCAATTTGATTTAAAATGTCCTTTCCTCCAGTAAAACTGCAAGAGAAATAAGAACTGTCATTACATTTAATACACGTTGTTACTACAGAGGCCAAATGGGTTTGCATGTGTGTGTGGTGAACATGTGGAGAAGAACCTGGGAGGTGTTTCTTGTGTTTGTCTTGTTTTTTGGGTTTTTGTTTTTAAAAACAAACGTCTGAACTTTGCACGTGAGATTTTTCGGAGCGCTGTAAACGAACTAACAGTCGCCCGGCCTTCACCAGGACTCGTTGCTTGTGAAGCTGCAGGAGCTTCCCTCCGGTGCGAACCAGCGAGTACAGGGAGGATTGATGGCTGGGAGCTCCTGCAGCCTCCGCTGCTGCTGCTGCTGCTGGCCTGCGGGCGGGCAAGCGAGGAGCGGGGGACGCGAAGCTCCCTCGCCGCAAATGAACGCATCGATCGGTGAGTCGGCCCCGTGCATTTTTTTTCGATCCCGCTGTCCGTTACCTCGTCTGGATGTGGAAGTTGTTTGTCGTCCCCGTGTGCTCGTAGTCGTGCACGGCCGCCGCGAAGATCATGGCGAAGATCTCCAGCTCGGTCAACCAGTGCTGGATGGAGAGAGAGAGGGGAGGGGGATGTGGTGGTGTTAGGGAAGGAGTCATTGACAGGAGAGAAGGAGGGAACGGTAATGAGAAAGAGAAGAAAGAACGACAGAAGTTAGAGGAGAGCAATGAGAAGTCAGTGAGAGACTGCTAACAGGACTCTGTCCTTCTGGTTTCATCTATTCAGACCAAAAAAAAGAGTAGAAACAGTGAGTTGTGAGTTGAAGGTGAACCTTTCAGGTGTCTGATGAGCCTGAAGGTCCGAACCGTGATCTCACATGAAACAAGGTACAGCTCTGACCCTCCTCACGGCCTGGCTTTATGAAGGAGCCGATGACTGTTGATTTAATGGAGCACGGCGAGGCCGTGACTTGATGGATTGCGCCCGCCGCTCTCCCATGAGCCCCCTGCTTCTCGCAGGAAACCTGGTTAAGATCCGCGAGGCATGGCTCAGAGAGAGAGAGAGAGAGGGGCAGCATGCCGACAGCTGTCATGGCCACCTTATTAAGGTGATTAAATAAAAACACTGGCGGGCAAAGGGGGCGGCTGCTGCTGCCGGCCTGCTCGGCTGGTCGGGGGAGGGGGGGTGGGGGTGGGGGGGACTTTCAACTCAGGCTCCGCGGAAACAAATGTGGCGTTGGAACGCCTGAGAGTCATTGCGGTGGGAAGGAAATGTGGGTCACCGAATAACAGGAGACAAAAGGCAGCATGAACTATGGAGCAGGGATGTAGCCACGCCCCCATTTTATGCCAGAAAATGTGATCACTGTGGGATTTCTGTCCTGTGATCAGGTGAACAGATGATTGCTTTTATCCACGTCAGTCTCATTAATAAAACTCTCCAAGATAAGCTTTTCGATGGTGCCTGTGTGGGAAAGCTGTGTCCCACCACTGCCCACCGAGCCTTTAAGTCAGGGGGTCTCCAATCCTGGTCCTGGAGGATCTGCAGCCCTGCATGTGTTCAATGTGTTCCTGCTCCAACACACCTGAATCTCGTTGGTGTCATCATGCAGCTCTGCAGCAGAGCCTGATAACGAGCAGCTAATTGCCGTCAGGTGTGTTGAAGCCGGGACACGTTGAAAACATGCAGGGCTGCGGAACCTCCAGGACCAGGATTGGAGACTCCTGCTTTAAGTGACCGGTGGATGTTGAAATGACCCAGCGCTCTGCTGCACCACCTCTCCAGCAGTGGGCGTGGCTTAAAAAAAAACCTCCTGTTCATTGTTTCTGACCTCACTGTGTGTTTTGTACTCACCACCATGCCGGTCTTGAGCAGCAGGTAGTGCACGGTCTGCGTGACGTCGGCGGCGTGCATCAGGTTGTGGTAGGGGTTCTTATGCTTGCTGTAGCCCACCTCCAAGGCCTCCACGAAGGACACCAGCGCGGAGATGGGGATCTGGGAAACGGAGCGAGGCCGCGGGGGTGAGCCGGGCTGAGGAGGGAAGCGCTGCGCACGACTTCAACGACCGGCGCGTACGAGCCTGATGAATGGAGCCTTTTTGAAACCTGATGTTGTATAATTAAAGACACTCTCCAGCAGCTGCTGCTTCAGTGAAGAGTCCTCAGCCAGAAGGTGCTGCGGAGAGGAGAGCTCCTCCACCACGGAGCAGGAGGAAGGAGGCGTGGAGCTCCTCGCGAAACGGCCATTGTTGGAGCACAACACGATCCTCTGACTACCACTATTCACCACTTCACCCTAGCAATCCTTTTTTTAATCCATCCTGTAGGTTCTCTGATTAATGGGTGAATCACGGCTCTACGGGATTCGTTTCAGGGGGTGAAGAAAACTCTGAGCATGTCAGTTAACTCCAACACGAGTCACTTCCTGTTTAGCATTTTCAGGAGACATTTGCGCGATGGCACTTTGAAAAGTATGAGAGCACCTCTTCCATTAATCGTCTGTCTTGAGACACGACGCGTTCTGTGTTAAGCCCTTTAGAGGACTGCAGACACACAGAGACGTGAAACCACCAAGATAAGAACATGTAGTACCGCTAAACAGACACTAGATGCTGGATGAGTTTGGCTTGGAAACGCTGGATGAGTGCATGACCAACATATTCCAGCATGCTGTCGATGCATGTCGGTGTGATGCATGTCGGAGCACGTGTGGACTTTATGGGGAAGAGTCTGATCAGGTGACCCGGGACTGTTTGGGTGGTCTGGCTGCCACACAGTGTTCCCAGATACGTGTGCTGTTTGAGATGGTACCTTAAAGCGGCTGATGAGGTCGTATCTTGTGAGCAACTCGTAGAATATGAATTTGAGAGCGTGGTCCCCGCTGGCCTCGTTCAGAGCGAACACATCGAACGACCACTTGTCAACATTCTGTGGGAAGAAAAAAAAACAACAAAACAAATCAAAGGAAACGCTCCAAACTCAGGATTTTATTTTACCAGAAATACAAAAAAAACAGCGCTAAACTTCATCCCTCTGCAGCAAATCACAGCAAAACAGACTCTTTTTACACAGAAATGTGAGTCCAACTAGCCCTAACCCTCATATCTGAGTGTTTCAGCTGGAGGAGTGCACGTGGTAATACCTTCAGCACAGATATGACAGAGGCCGGGTAGCTGAGTCCCACCATGTTGGAGGTGCGGCGGTACATCCTGTGCGGAGGAGATAAAAACATCAGAAAAGATGCGCTGCAGAGAGCAAACACCAGGTGGCCACAACTTCGAAGGGCCCCGCCACATCAGCAGCCCCAAACCTGCCACTCAACCTGCCTCAGCACAAGGGGTGGGGGGCTTCAGCCAAGGAGGAGGGGCTGCACGGTCTGATCAGACTTTCGGGTTTTGGCCCGCGGGCCACACGTTTGACACCTCCGCTCTGAAGCCTCATATAGACACCAGCATTCCTCTGAAGCCGCTCGACAATTGGAATAAAGTCTCTGTGAAATTGGCAAAGCCGCGAGGTTCCACGGGACGCCTGGGCGCAGGTTACACGTGGCTCAGCAGCGTCCCCCAAATAGAGACGGTGAAAGCTGCTCGCAGCATGTTTTTAAGGTAGATAAGTTGTCAAAGGCCTGAAAAGTCCAGCGCCTCACTCCGTTCCAACACGCTGCGCCACCTTTTCCAATTGTATCCACCCCGTTCCAATCTCTCTGCATTTGGAATGGAAAAAAAAAAAAAAGCAAGTGCTCTCTGTATCAACAGATTAAGAGAGATTATAGCTTACATGTTGGAGGCTTAACTGATTTAAACAAATGCATGTTGCATGTTACTGTGTGATAAAGCCAAACCTTGGAGAGAGAGGGAGAGAGAGAGAGAGAGAGAGAGAGCGAGGGAGAGAGAGAGAGAGGGAGAGATGAGGCTGTTTTGTCAAGCCCCTTCAGCTGTATAAATGTATAGACGTAAAGGTGTAGCGATATATAGATGTATAGATGCGTATATGAAAAGATGTATAGATGTATAGAAATATAGATGCATAGATCTGTCTATGTGTCGCTGTATACATGTATGGAGGTCCCAGGTGAGTGAGGATGGACAGAAAAACTCAACATCATGAGTGTGATGTAGTATTGGAGCAGGACTCTTCTCCCTCACATGCTGCGTTCAGTGTTTATTTTTGTATTGTAACAGGGATCAACACACGCACGCACTCACACACACACACACACACACACACACACACACACACACACACACACACACACACACACACA
>JAUESF010000041.1:1606566-1619232 GCA_032274765.1 Malacoctenus tetranemus
CACACACACACACACACACACACACACACACACACACACACACACACACACACACACACACACACACAGACACACAAGGTCGTAAAGTAAGTGAAAGTCTCCTGCAACACTTCATTATGGATGAGGTGTGTTTGTGTTTCTCAGTGTTTAGACGCGTTGCAGAGTAAAACCACCGATCCTGCAGCAGCGCAGGACAAACCGACCATGCTGCTGGAGCCGCAGCGAGCAGCTCTGTGCTGCGCTCTGCTGATTGGACGAGCCGAGGGGGCGCGAAGGTTACAGTGGGAAGGAACGCCTTCGGCACCGCGGCTGCGTGCCGTACCTCTCCACGAATATGCCGGCCTGCACGGCGTGCACGATGCTGCGGAAGCGCGGCTTCTCCTCGTTGCGCCGCAGCATCAGGCCCATCTGCCGCGTGAAGGTGGAGGCCAGCCAGTCCCGCACCTCCGAAGGCACCGACTCCGACTGGATGTCGCTCAGCTCGTCCTCCGTGTCCACCAGGCGCCTGGAAGAAGAAGGAGGCGAGGGCAGGGAGGGGGAGAGGGAGGGGGGGACGTCAGAGAGGCAGCGAGGAGGAGGAGGAGGAGGAGGAGGAGGAGGTCTCAAACATCGAACATTTGTTGCCGCTCCTGCTTTCAGGGGATAAAAACTCAAATCCCGGCGCCTGTCCGTCAAATAACATCACTGCTTACGTAACCCGCAAACATCCCGGGCCCTCTGGAAACGCTGTGGAGCAAAATTCAAATCCAATTGTGGCGATATAATTCTCCACGGCTTCCCTTGTTATGTTGACATGTATGAGGGATCAAGAGCAAAGCCTGCAAACCCTCTGAACTGAATACACACGCTTATAGCCAAAGAAAGCCTGCGTCCGCTCTGATAATCAGGAGGCTACACGGACTCGACTGGGTAGTTCATCATCCTCCATCCTGGAGTGGTCATGCCACCGCTGACCCTAATCTGCCAGGATCTAGATGAGGGTTTACATAATTCCATAAGCCTCGTCATTTCTCCCATTCTGGACCTTCTTTCTTTTTTTCCTTTTTTTTTGGGGACTGTGCACATGAACAGACCCCTGCATGGACTCCAACTGTCACCACCTACCTGACACACTGGTGGAGCCTTTAAAACACAGAACGAGCTAAAGACGGACGGAAGTTTCCAAACGTCAGCTTTTAGCGCGCGTGTGTGAAGGTTCTCGCACTGTGTGTCTAACCTGCTTCACTGAAGATAGCCAAGCTGACTGGACGTCTGCCTGATTAATGGGAGATGGTGTGATTATATAAACATGTTGCAATGTTTGTACAATTGTGTGTTTGTATGTTCAAGACCTTGAGGATAAAACCACTGTAACTGAAGCCTTCCAGCGTATCTGAAGGGAGACCGTGTCTGAACGCCGACAGGAGAGGTGACAGTGTGAGAGCTGCACTGACTTCCTCCGTCTACCGAACTTTAGCTGCGTCCTCACCGCGTCTCTTCGATGTACACCGACTCCAGCACGGACGCCGCGTACTCCAGGTTCTTCTTGAGGTCGGCGATGGAGGCCTCCCCTCTCTCCAGCTGTTTCACCAGACATCGTAACCTGAAACAGAGGACAAACAGACGTCGTTTATTCCGACCTGCACACAAACACTCACTGCCTCAGAGCCTGAATCATGCAGCTCCGTCGCGTGTTCCTGCCTTCAGTCAATGAGTGAGACGTTTTGGAGTCCAGTGTTTTTGAGTCGCTGCGCATTTAAGATGCCATGTTGATGTGGTGGACGGGGACAGAGGACAGAAGACGGATGTCTTCTCATCACACGCCCACTCGCTCTGATCACGCCTCTGATGCCGCCTCCACAGACCTACCAGAGGAGGTTTGTTCCCCCTTTACGCCTCAGCGACGATTCAGAGGCGTTGGAGTTTTGAAACAGAAGCTCAGCGTGGAGGGCTCCACTCTGGACTCAGTGTGACCTGACAGGGTCTCTATCACTGGAGACGTTCTGACCTGTCACATTCAAGGTGGAAGGTGAGTTCGCAGTCAAATTTTGGGATGAACCCCTCAGTCACTAAATGCACGTCACATCACGAGTCAACAGAAGCCTTTAAAGTCAAACAGCAGTTGATACATTTTTCTCCTTTTAGTGCAAAACATGATGTCAGTTCTTTATGAACCACCATCGGTCTTCTTACACATCATCCTCTCTCCCTCTTCCTCTCCCTCTCCCTCTCCCTCTCTCTCTAAGAAAACCTGACAAAGTGACGGTCGTTCATGTCAGCCTCCATAAACAGGCGGCTCACAGTGATGTGAATATGTTGTGTAACATAATGTGAATATAAAAAGACTTTTTCCAGATTGAAAATGATATTTTCTGGGGACGATTACATTTTTGTTTGACATACTCTACATCCATATTTAAACATTATATTCTTTATCTGCCATTTCTGTTTGATGAATAGCAGCCAGCTTGACACACTGCACCTTTAGAGGAGACAGTAACATCACTCGTGTGCGTGCGTGCGTGTGTGTGTGTGTTTCTTTCTGACATTTCTTCATGTTAAAGCAGAACAAGGAGCCGACCAAACGGAGAGAAAAGCACCAAACTCCAGCGTCTGCTTCTGTCACTCACATGCAGTCGCGATCAAACACAGAATAAAGGGAACTTTTATGAACGTGCTGCTAAATGCCACCCGGCGCTCCGTGTCCCTGCACCTCGGCCGTGGCAGGAAGGACACCTGGCACGGTTCAGAGGACACGTTTTCACTCCCGATCGGACCGATCCCGTCATGGATTGTTGTGCTCGGCGTAATACGTCTTTCATCAGAGGCACTTTGAGCCCAAAAATAGCATGAAAGAGAAGGGTGACTTCAATTTTTACACAATGAAGCCACTTGCAGTCCACCACCTGCTGCGATGCTGGAGGTCACGCGCTCCCTTTCACAGTGAATGCCCAGTGAGGCTGTGCTTCATGCTGAATTATTAAGAGGAGGGGGGAGAGAGGGAGAGAGGGAGGGAGGGAGGGAGGGAGGGGAGGAGGGGGGGAGGAGGCTTCCGGCGCACACATTGATTACATTCCCTGACAGCAGTGGAAAGTTGTATTTACCGAGGGAGAGAGAGAGAGAGAGAAAGAAAGAAAGAAAGAAAGAAAGAAAGAAAGAAAGAAAGAAAGAAAGAAGGCAGCAGTGTTGAGCACTGAGAGCACTGAGAGCACTGAGAGAACGGTGGGACGGAAGTGTGCACAGAACCAAGGCTGCGTTCACCAAAACAATCCAGGTCCTGGCCATCACCTGGATGTGCAACATGTGGCAGCGAGCGTGGAAGTAAACACCAAAGGAGAAAACACGTTCGCTCCAGTACAAGCAAACCGTGTTGCTAAGCAACACTCAGTCAGATGACAAGTTTCAGTGCAAAGAAAGATCATTTTGACACAAATGTTTTCTGCACCAAACCAACGAATCACACGCCGTTGTGCTTTAAACATGTCCTCCTCTGTTTGTTGGTTAATTTACCAAAATCTGTTGTTGGAATGTGATTGTTTGGGAATCTTTATTCACAAACTCCTCAATTTTTCCCTCATTTATTCAAGGACCAAAACACAGGCAATGGACCGGGCACCCCATGTCCTTGTACAGGGGTCCTTCAGGAGGACAGGACCCCTTTAGTCATGTTGGGAGCTTGTTCATGGGTGAGGGAGGGAAGGAGCATGAGGTGAAGAGTGCTATGAGTGTGCAAACTGTACTAATGATCACTTTCACACAGAAGATCTGAGTAAAATAATCAATTATTTACACATCGTAGGCTCATCTAATACAGAGGCATCAAACATGTCTTTTGTTCAGGGCTGTCAGCTGAATCCTAACCAGAAGATGAATAAAGTCAGTTCATGGAGGTGGGCAAATGAAGAGCTGCTTTATGGAGGTCCCTTCCAGCTGGGATGTCAAACCGGAAGCAACCAAAACAAGGGGGTCTGATGATGTGCAACATTAGCATGAAGGAGCTGAACGTGTCGGTCTCACCGAGAGCTATTTTCGGGGCCCGCGAGGAAGCGAGTGGCTGCGCGTTTCGGCAGCATCTCTAGAATCACTGCTAATGATGGTTATTAAGAGCAGCTGTGTGTGCCCGAGAGCCTTCCTGCTAATACGCAATCATCCCAGAAAAAAAGGAAAGAAAAGGGCGCCCAACACACTGCCTCCTGCACCCAGTCCCACCGGAGGAACTGTGTTATACTGCTGACCTCCTCAGCTGGCTGCTCTCTGTTGCTTCTGACCATGTCATGCTGCGTTTACTTGTCCTCTCCCCTTGTTTCTTTATGCGAGAGTCAGAAAAAGTCGTTTAAATCACATAAGAGTCACTCGAAACTCAACCTTTACGAGGCAGCGCCTCGTTTTGTAAAGCGGACACAAAGAGGGCCACAGGGGAACCAATGAAATGAAGCTTCAGAGAATTGGCGGGTCTCACCTGCTGTCACTACAAAGGGGGGGGGACATGGTGGGTTAATAGCTTGGGTCAGATTCAGAGTAACTCCTGGGAGCGGCGCCAGCTGAATATTACGCTTAAGGACCACAGAAAAGCGGAGAGGGATGAACGAGCGCTGCTCTGTGATTTGCTGTGGCCGAGCACTTAGCTGGGAGGTGGCGGGCTCGTTCTCCCGGTCCCACTTTCACCAATCGCCTGGACTGAGTTACTTAATTACAACAGCTGCCTGGTAGAGGGCGCTGTAGCTCAATGCGAGCACTAACCAGCCAAAAACAGCGCTGGATAACGCTGCTTCGTGATTGGCCAGCAAACAAACAACAGTACAACATGAAACTCAGCCGGTCTTCAGATACCAGCAGACATTCTCTAATGGTTTCTTTCTTTCATTGGGTGAATTTGTGCGTTTGGATTTGTTGCGACTGGATGGGTCCACAACTTCAGCTCTGAGCAACATGAGCTGATGAAGAAGAAACTCAGATACATGGAGTGAAACCATCCAATTTAGCCCAACAACGTCATGTTTGTAGCCTGGATGGTTCATGTCTGGGTCTCAGTTGAAAACTGGTTACAAAGAGGCGCCTGTGAAAAGCTGCTTGGCAGGTGATTGGACAGACACGTCTGTCACTCTTTGACAAGACATGACTTCAACCAATCAGATCTTTGGAGACATGAGACGGATTGAAAACGTCACGTGTGGCAATTCTGCAAGTTGACCAGCAACTTTCCCAAAAAGTGGGAATTGATTGACTGTCCATAAACATTTGGACATAGAGGAGGATGAAGATAGCCCTTATTCAGGTGTGTCTCTGATGGTGAGCACGCTCGCCTCACAGCGGGGAGACAACGGATTGAGTTGTTCCATGGCAGCAAGTGGTACAGATGCTAGTCAAGACTTTTTTTTCTGCTGTCACAATCCTTTCAAATCAGTATCTACCTTTTAATCTGGGGATTGCGATCCAAAAGCAATTGTTTCTCTGTCCAGAAATACAAAGTTTGTACATGATAAGATGTTTTTGGGTTTCAATTCGAAGGCTTAGCCAAGAGACATGCAGGTTTTCTCCTGAAATCTGCAATCGTCCCTGTAATTTTTCAGGAGATTGTTGCGGGCAAAAAAACACAGGAGGTCTAAAGATAGATGGCCATGTGCTTTGAGCAGGTCGCGCCTGTGAAAACGAAGTTGTGACAACCAGCATTTAAAGCGTCTGAGTCTGAATACCTGCAGACGGAGAGACAACAGCACCGGGCGCTCTGCTGCTAAACACTCAGACTGTGGGACGGATTCTGGATGTGTGACACCTTCTTTGAGGGTAGATTTGTGATGTTCACTAACAACCAAGAGCTGAAGTAGAGTAACAGTGCAGCAGATTTCAGAGAAACAGTGAAAACATTCATGCAAACCGAGTTCCTGGTGTGAATCCACAGTAAGACCAACGTTTCAAACACAAACACCAAAGAACACTTAAGATGTTGCTTAAAGAAAGTCCATCAGTCCAATAATCAGGCTTTGATCCAAGTGAGTGGATCCAAATTCCACACAGCCAAAGGGATCATCTCAGTGTGTGAGCACGGCGCCCTAACAACACTGTAGTCTACTCACAGGTCAGACAGACGCACGTTTTACAACATCGCCAGAAATAATGGGTCGAAAAATCTGATGTGAACATTCACAAAACACAACACTTGTTTGTGTGTTACGTTCCAGACTTGCAGAGGTTACAGGCTGGGTTGAGGAGCCGGTGACGGAGCAAAACAACAACGGGAGCCTCCAGCTCTCTGGCTTTATTTCTGGAGATATTTGGCTGTTTGGAGACGAGCGAGGTTGAAGGATTTCACAGTTCTTTGATTCTCTCAGGGAAAAAAAAGCCAGAGTAGGTGGTGTAGCATCGAGGTAAAAGATACAGCCCAGCCTGCACCTCATCAGGGAAAAGGAGCATATTCAGAGTTACCACAGAGCAGCACATACAGATGTGTGTGTGTGTGTGTGTGTGTGTATGTGTGTGTGCGCAGTAGTGGCGGTGGGCAGGGGAGTGGCGTACAGGATACGAGGAAATGAAAGGAGAGAATTGTGCTGACTGCCTTTCATTGCAATGACATTCAGGCCTGGGCGGCATGTAATCAATGGGGGTCAATGCGATCCCCCCCGTGAGACCACCGTGCTTCCAGGGGCAACACAGACCGGTCTGGAGAACTGCAGGCAGGAACCAGGCTGCAAACACATCATGTCATTTTGCCTCTGCAGGCGCTGCGATCTGTGGGGCAAAGGTGCTGGGAGTTTAATGACCTGAACAACACAAATGGACTGAAGCAGAAATCAGAGGAACCAGGTTCCTCTTTGAACTGAAAGTGCACCACTAGCTCTGTCCAGCAGGACGCGCTAGGACCGATGCAGCCCTTCTTCCACCAACTCGCTCATTTTGAGTCACCGACTTCAAGCCGCACTGATTTGTTACCTCTGTGAAAACACCCGAGAGGGTCCGAGGGAGCCCGCGGCCCATCCTTCAGCGAGCTGTTCTCTGCTTAAGACCGCATCAAGGTCGAACGCTGGCGAAAGCTCCCGCTCGCAGGCACGTAAGACACCAGCGATCTCGTCTCTGAGCCTACGTGAACGTGTCGAGTCGGGCCCCGGCGTGGAGGTGGGAGCGCGATTGCTATGCGGAACAAAGCAAAGTAAAGCAGTGATATCGTGGCACCAACAGGAGTCGCTGAGAGTGTTCCAGCGATCAGCTGTTGAGCTGTCGTGGCTGAACCTCGTGCGACGGGCCGGTGACCGAGCAGTGCGACACGTTGCCAGGTTGAGTCTGAACCGTGGGATAAAGTTCCACCGACGCTCTGTGCTGCATGAGGAAACCAGCTCCAGCAACTTACAGCCTGCATGCAGTGAGTCACGGCGAGGCGACGGACCGTTTGGCAGCAGCAGGATGGGGGGGGGGGGTTTGATTAACCGGTCGCCCAGTCATCATTTTAAGAGGTTGGCCATTCGTCTGCCACACCAGCTTTATCGGGCCTGCGGGACTCCGCGCGTCTGAAATGTTGCTGCTGAGGAATTCTTATGGAAACACTGAGAGGCTTTAATTCTCTGCTCTTAAAATATTCAGCTTCATTTCATCTTGTTACAATAACAATTTCTTTTCTGGCCTCTCGCTTTGGGGCGACATGAAAGAGTCGAGCAAGAAAGCTTTCTGCCCACAGATCATCTGGGCTAATATCACGAGCACGGGGGACCCGGGCGCGTATGTGTGCGCGAGCGTGCGCCCGGGTCCCCCGTGCGCGTATGTGTGCGCGAGCGTGCGCCCGGCCCGAGCGCACTCGTATTCACGTTGTGTCTTCAAGGATCTAAAGCCCTCCTAAATCCAAACTGCATTTCCTTTTAATCCCGGTAAGCAATTTGCGAGTTCTGAGAACTCATTTGTTCTGCCGGGAAATAAAACAAAGCCCGCAGCTTAGTGAAAGAGCAAAAACTGGACTGCGGAGGAGCAGCGGCGCGTTGGCCACGCGCGCCCGCTGACGTGGGACTCACTGCAGCCCTGCTGACGCATGGGCGCTCCCTGCGGGCGTCTGTTTTTGGGGCGAGCTCGACCTTCGATACGCGTAGCATTTGACACCCCGTGGACAGAAACTGGTGCCTGGCCAGCAGGGATCAGATCCAGCATAGCACACCAGCCACGCTAATTTGACACCTGACCAGAGGAGGGACTGGTTGCTCGACAAGTGCTGGAGCAGCAAAGCCTCCGTTAGCTTTAGCTTCCAGATTTATGTTCTCCAGCACAGCACCTGAAAAAGCTGTACAACATGACTCTTTGTAGCTTGTGTTTATAATGACCTTATTTCCTCGTTTATCTCTATCCATTAAATGTGTATCTCCTCTCCTGTTTCCATCATGAACACAACTGTAGGGAACTTGTGATTGAAATCAAGAATGATGCTTTGGGACTTGTTTTATTGATTAAAACCAATGTAAGAGTTGTAATGATATGTATGATATGATTTAGACACAATAAGATGCGCGATCTGGAAGGCTCCTCAGGGGCTGAGGCTCACTGCAGATTACCTTCAGAGTAAAAGACCATCACATGTACATCGATAAATGACCACTCATGCCTGTGAAGTGGCAGCAAATACAACACGTCTGAGATTGTATCTATTTACTGACACTGTTGCAACTCTTTGTGTCACAGTGAAACCAGACATGAATGGACTTTACTTCTACAGCTCATTACAGGGGACACTTTGGCTCTCAGACAAGGGCTGAAGAGCCAAGGTTTAGGATCGGATATCAGCCCGCACCACCAGCCGAGCCACTGCCACCTGCACAGCAGGAGGAGGCTGCAGCTCCTGGACAAGCTGCATGCATGCACGGGGAGACGAGTAACGCTTCCAGAGGCAGGCCAGCCCAAAGGTTTGAACTGGGAACTCTCTGTTTGTGTCCACAGCTGGAACCACTGCCTACCATCCGACCGAGAATGCAGTAAAGAGGTCGTCTTGATTCCTACTGATGGATTTTCCCTTTAAAGACTCTGCTCTGAAGTGGAGAAGTGAAGCAACGTTAGCATGCTGTTACTTTAATGTGTGATCCAAGTTCACTGACCTGACACAAAGTAACGCAACTGTGCAGAATCACCTCATGAAGTATCTGTGCAGCTTCTGTCACTCCAGCAATTAGAGCAGGAAAATGAGGTTTATATTTTGGTCTCAGTGGGCGATTACCACAGTATCCACAGAATGGCAGTAACACATACACACATGCACGCACGCTCGTGCACGTGCGCGCACACACCGAGCACTGGGAGTCCAGTCCAAATGTCGAACGTGTTCTTCTCCCCCAGAACACGTCGGCATTTGTCAGTGTTGGGCCTTAATCCTCAACAGACTGCAGTAAACAGATTATGTAATCTGACAGATTGAAATGCACCCCTGAACCAGTGCAGGTTGAAGAGATGCAGCACACAGAGAACGTGTGTGTAGACGTTCACGGGAAGCACGTTTTTCTTCTCCTACTCCCTTGCGAGAGCAAATGACGAGAGATGGACTGCGAGGTGATGTGCAGAAATTGAAGTTTACTGCGCAGCCTTTAGACAAGCATCACAAACATGAATAATTTTGTCCAGCTGACTCTTCCATTTAACTATTTTGGGCAACTTCATGTGGTAAACAGGACTCAGACATACCCAGACACACTTGCATGATGACCTTCAGATTACACATCTCATACCGTCGTAAATTAGCATTAGCCATTTCCTGGTTTAGCTGACTTTGTTCTCCGGTGTTCTCTGTTTGTTGCTTTCTCTGGTCGATTGTTGGCTTCATGTTGCCTGGTGTGCGTCTCCATTCATACCAAGGGTCATTATTCATACCTAATTTAATTACACCAGTCTAATTAAGTTAAACCCAATTTTCAAAAGGTCAATGAATGCCCATTTTGGAGGAGTCCTCCTGGTGAAAGCGTTTCCTCTCTGCAGCTGCAAAGAAACAAATGCACACGCAGCGAGGCTGCACAAGCATTCGCAGAGATGATTCAGAGTGTTCGAATGCTTTAAATGCCAAAGGTGGCAGGAAACATGAATGAGAAGGAGGGGGAATAAACGGTCTCCTTTCCCCTTGATCAAATGATTCAAGGTGCACTATGGTTCTAGAGAAGCAACACCTGCAATGCCAGTGAGGCAGCTAAGTAGTTTGGTGACCGAGGATTACAAATTGCAATTCTCCCATCAGCAGCGGGCCAAACTCTACATAGTGAGTCTTAATGTTCTGGAGCAGTTTTAAACTTCTTAATGATCCAAAAATAGCCGTGACCGCCGGTGCTCCGCCACCAAACGGTATTTTTACCTGATTATCCAGTGACTGGCCGGTGACAGCGGCAGGTGTCACTGCCAGACGCTAATGTTAGCTTAAGAAGCTTAGCACAGATCTATTTTGAATGGACGGACACGCGTGAGCCCAGCCGACTCCAAATGAGCATTCTGGGTTGATTTATCTTCACCTGCAGTAAGACCCGACATGCTGTGGAGCAGTGAGGAACACTTGGGAATAAACATGGAGACTCACAATCAGTGAAGTCTTCCTGAGTGTGATGGGAATGTGAAGGCTGCAGCAACACATCGGTCAAAATCAAACGATCACTAAAAGCGTTGATGATCTTTCCCCTCATCACCTGATTATGGTTCGGGTGAGTCACTTCCTGTTTGACTGTTTGGTGGTTGGCAGCATGTCTGCTATATTCTGAGATGCAGATCGCTCATCCACGTCAATGTGACTGGAGAAGCACATGAGCGCTGCTTCTTTAAACCGGTCGACCGCTGCAGGACGAGCAAGATGCAGCATGCAGACCGTGCACTTCATCACAGCCCTGAATTACGTTGTTAAAAAGTGGCACAGCGGATACGTGCAGTCAGGTCGCTTCTGCCAAATCCAGTCTCATGAGAGGGGAAACACATTTTCCCAGGCTTTCGTTTGCGCTTTTGGAGAGTCGTGATTACCGGCTCAGCGTCCTGTCCTCAGCTGACTGCGGCGTGGTGCAGCGTACAGGCCTCCTGCTTGGAGGATGGCCGTGGTCGGAGCCCACCGAAGGCCACTTGATGTCAGTCAACTCTGACTGGTCTGACCGTTCTCCTCTCACTCTGACCATGAGCAGCAAATTTCCTCCTCACACCTCTCTCCTAGTTCAGGGCTGTCAGGCTTTCAACCCGACGTCCAAACCGGCCCACCGGAGTCCAATCTGGCCAACTGGAGGACTTGACACTTTTCGATCGAACTTCTGTTGCTGATCTGATTGGGGGAAACAGTAATACCCAGAACAGCACAGCAGGGGGCAGGAATAACACTGGAGAAGAGATCAGTGATCGCTTGCTAATTTGCTGTGATGTATCATAACATTGAATTTAGCTGTTTGTGGTACCTGAGCTACAAAAAGTAAGACGCATAAAAAGTACCAGGACACATGCTCGGGCAGAGCTTCAGCCACTCATCTGGACCCAGTCTGACATGCATTAGGTTGCTGCGACATGATTAGCCGATGAGCCCTTTCTGTTACTCGGCCATTGAGCAGATGTTCCGGACCGTTCCGGCTGTGCCCAGGCCTTTTTGCCTGATCACCTGAGGGACATTCGCCCGATCTGTGGGTCTGTCCCTCTTCTTGATGAGCCCTCCGCCCACATTGCCCCCGAAAGCACAAAGACCTGCTGCTTTCAGCTTCAGACTCTTGCTCTGGAGCTTCTTCACACTCTCTTCCCTCCAGATGCTTTTGCTCCATCCCAGTCTCTTTCTGCTGCTCAAATACCTAAATTAAAGCATCAGGACACGATATCAGATTGGACCAGGCTCGGTGGGAAGGTGCTGTTAGGCTCTCGGCACGCTTCAGTTCCAACTCTGAGAGCAGCGTATTAATCTTTCCTAAATTACCCTTTTTATTTGCCTTTAAGAGATCTGTATCTATCCTGCTGGAGGAGCTCGGACACCAAATTCATTCAGCTGAATTCTGCTAACCCAGATTGCGCAGATTCAGCACAGCCCATGACGACACTGATTAGATTCAGGTGTGTTGGAGCAGCAACACATTGAAAAAAGACGCAAGAATGCGGCCCTGCAGGAGCAGGAGTGCCCCCCTCTGTGTTAGAGTCACATCAGTGTTTCTTCCAGTAGGAAGTTCATACGAACAGACTCACGGAGCAGACGCAAAGTGTTCCACAGTGGCAGGTGGTGTATGTGTGGTTTAGGACTGAAATCAAGTCTAACTTGTTTAAAAAGGAGGTGCGAGCCACCTCCACCTTCACACCGGCACAATCGAGTCCAACCTCCTCCCACCACTCTGATCAGTTCTGTTATAAAACGTTTTCCTTGGCGTAATTCTTCCTCTCAGCATTCACTAAATGACAGATCATCTCAGAGCCCTTTTTTATTGGTCAACACACAATGTTATTTTTGTTGTGTTTTTTTTTTCTACTGTGCTGCTCCGGTTCGGTACAGCATCTTGCTCCACCTGCAGGTAAATACGACATCACTTGCTGGGCTCACCCACATTGTTAGAGTGTGTCACCGGGCATGAATGTCTGTGGGCGGGGCTTGTTTACCTCCACAAGGAAGGTCAGACTCAACAATCCTGACACCTTCTCTTGTTTCAGAGCCCCAAGGTTAACACAAAAGCGCGCACACACACACACACACACACACACACACACACACACACACACACACACACACACACACACACACACACA
>JAUESF010000041.1:1850679-1861838 GCA_032274765.1 Malacoctenus tetranemus
CTCTCTCTCACACACACACACACACACACACACACACACACACACACACACACACACACACACACACACACACACGTTCTACGTCTCGCCTACCGTGAGGATCGTTTCTCCTGGCAGAGATTCGCTGCAGTGTTTTGTTTGGATCCCATGTGTCCAAACTTCTGGCTCCTTCTGGCATGTTTGGCATTGGCAGCCTAACACCCTAACCCTCACCAGGAGTAGGCTTGAACGATTGTGCACGTATGCAGTTAAATCTGTCTGATCTTGTAAAGCTCGTTGGGACTGCTGAAGTGAATGTTCCCCTGTGGGAACTCGAGTCGCTCCACTTTGTGTGAATGCTTTTTTCACATGGGATGCTGACTGTTTTTGTGACCGTGACTTCAGTTGGTTTTGCACTAGACAAGCCGCTTCATATCGCCAGATTTTCTGTGAACGTTGGGTCGTTTTGCGAGCAACATGACGAGAGTTGACACACACACAGAGGTGGAGGAGCGAGTTTATCCAGGGCCCGGATGTTCTGCTTGGTGGGGGCGTCACATCGGCAGATCCTTCTTCTGTGTAAACAGTGAGCCGCCTTCTGCCACAGGAGGGCCCATGTGCAAGCCACCGCCGTGGACTTCAGGACAGGAAACGGCTGATAGCAGCAATGAGTCTCTAGCAAAGTACAAGCAAACCGTCGGACTGACAAGCTGCAGCCGTCCTTGGAGCCAGGCACGCGTCACCAGGAAGTTACAGAGCGAAGAAAAAGTGGGACGGCAGGACGGCTCCGCTCGAAGCCGCATTTCATTTACAATACATGAAGTACTTTACAGTCTTTTTCAGCGCGCCCTGATTTTGTTGTCATGTTGCCAATGCTGAACGAAGATCGAATGTGCTTTTCCCGACTATAACATGATCATCTACGTTTGGTTTGCAGGAGCATTCGATGTCTGAGGAACATCATCCACTGGAATCTGATCACCACCTTCATACTGAGGAACGTGATGTGGTTCTTGCTCCAGCTGATCGATCACAACATTCATGAAAGCAACGAGGTAATGGCACTGGTGCTCGAAGTCTGGCAGTCTTAATGAGTCTGTAAAGAACCAGTCTGTATGAACCAGTCTGTAATGAACGAATGATTCACCTTCAACACGTTCTGTTTTCAGCCTTGGTGCCGCTCGATCACGACAGTCTACAACTATTTCGTGGTGACAAACTTTTTCTGGATGTTTGTTGAAGGCTGCTACCTCCACACAGCCATCGTGATGACTTATTCAACTGATAAACTAAGAAAATGGGTCTTTCTCTTCATTGGCTGGTGTAAGTTTGACCATGCTACTGATGCATCCAAGGACACAAACAGGTAGAAGATGATAATATACCAACTCCAGTGATACAAACACGAGTGCAGGGTTTACAGTTGATCTTGGACTATGGGCTACAGACGACATGGAGTCTATGTCAGCACAGACAGAAGGTCGCTGCAGGTAGAGGGAGCACATTTCAGGCTCCAGGTTAAATGGGCCAGTGGGGTCCAACAAGAGGTCCATTCAGTGGAGCGTGTCATGGTCCAGCTGTGGAACCTCTCTGTCAATCGTTTGAGGTTCCAGCTGGTGTGAGTTGATCAGTGGTTGCTGAGCTGCAATTGACTTGACAGACCTACAGAGTCTTTTAGTCACATCTCACTCACTCAGGTGAAATTACATTTGCAGCCACAGCTGAAGCTTTACACTTAGGTGTCTATCGACTAAAAAAGTCTTGGAACAGACAGGAAGTCTCAGGTTGCACCCCAGCACCTCATATGATGTGAAACCTTATGACATCATGCTCACAGGGCAACAGGCTGGAAGTATCATCAGGACGCTTGGCATGCTCACCATCGTGTGTGTTAATGTGTCCAAACGTTTGAGTTTGGGTTTATCTCAACATTCACGAGCAGGAGAGATGTTTTGCAGCAGTGGGCTGAGCATCCACAGCTCGCCCAGTGTTTGATCTTGATACAGGACATCTTTGAAGTCCTGTAGTGTCTACCTAAACACACTCCTACAGACACGCTAAAGTCACCAGCATATCTCAGAGGACACTGTCAGACCTTGGAGAACCAGGTTCAGAGAACAGACCTGACATGCTTGCTGTGAGGTGACAGTGTTGACCACTAAAGCCTGCTGCTTCCTCCTTACATGGTGCCTTTTCAATCAATTCCCATAGGTATCCCATGTCCCATCATTGTTGCCTGGGCCATTGGGAAGCTGTATTATGAGAATGAGCAGTAAGTGACACAGTCACAGTGACAGAATTTCTTTTGTCATCCTCAAAACGGTTATAAATGTGTTGCTTTTTATCTGCTACATCAGATGCTGGTTTGGTAGAGAACCTGGAAAATACATGGACTACATTTACCAGGGACCAGTGATTCTGGTGCTTCTGGTGAGCAATGGCACACACACTCACACTCACACACTCTCTCTCTCTCTCTATCTATATATCGATATATCTATCTATCTATCTATCTATCTATCTATCTATCTATCTATATCTATATCTATATCTATATATCTATATCTATATATCTATATCTATATCTATATCTATATCTATATCTATATCTATGTGTTACTTTAGACTACAGTACTGTTTCCTACCAGAGCCGTCATTTTTCCTGATGAGAGAGTTTTCTGGTGTAAGTGTGTCATGCCTGGGTCATACCTGGGTCATGCCTGGGTCATACCTGGGTCACATTTCTTCTCTTAGCTCAGTTTTTTGACCAACTGAGTGGCAGCAGGTGAAGACCTGAGCTATTCTGCACAGGCCTTTGTAGGCTGCAGCTTTGGTGACCTCTGCTGTGTTTCTGTCCCTGAGACGTCACTGTGTTGCTCTGTGTCCACGACATTGGAACGCTTCCAGGTCAGCGCTCAAAGTTAATGATTATTTCTTCTTTTTCCAGATAAATTTTGTTTTCCTCTTTAATATAGTCAGAATTCTAATGACCAAACTCAGAGCTTCCACCACATCGGAAACCATCCAGTACAGGTGAGATGAACCTCTGAAACTACATCATTAAAGCCACGATCAGCACTTCTGAGTTCATGATTCTGGGGTAATGATAAAGATTTTCATCAGAACCGCCTGCAGTTGTTCTGTACATCCCAATAATGCTCATTAATCCTTTGAGCTAAATGTTCAGCTAAATGTTCAGCTAAGTTGAGCTAAATGTTCAGCTAAATGTTCAGCTAAGTTGAGCTAAATCTTTTCGGCTAATTCAAATAGAAACCATGGTGGACCTTTTGATAATTTGATCTGGTCGGTGTGCTTCTTTCGACTCTTCCTCACAGCAAAACATTCAGCACCACATTGAACCTTCAGACAAAACAAGTTAACAAGTCTCACACTACAGAAAAGATTAAAGATGGAAATGAAGCATGAGGGGAATCACAGGCGGCTTTCAGCCTGTTGTTGGAAGAGTAAAGCAGCATTCTTCAAATGGCCCCCACCAGTTACAAATGTGACAGAAAGGCCCTCTCATCTTTAACCTACTGGTTCGCTGTGGCCCACTTTGAAGCAGCTGACATTTGAAACCTTGAAGCCCCCGGGCAAAGAATAAATCCCTCTCTCTACGTCCAGCTTTTCATTTAGCTCTTTGGATAAAGCTTTGGAAACAGCATACGTCTCAGAAACCAGGACACCGTAAAGGTGGAGCTTCTGTTTCTGCACACAGTTTAGCCAATGAAGTATCTGGGCTGATGTGCAGCAGTCAAAAACACACAAAGAATACAGTTAGAACTGTTGACCGTTAAGTTGTGTCCAATACTTCAGTTCTTTTTTTATTCTTGTCGCAGAAATACTGAAACAGCCTGAATGGAACTAGTCTTTAAATTCTATGGTTATTAATGATTAGAAGAAGAAGAAGAGCATCAGGAAATACAAGACTGACACCTCCTGTGTGTTTGTACAGGAAAGCAGTGAAGGCGACTCTCGTCCTGTTGCCTCTGCTGGGAATCACTTACATGCTGTTCTTTGTGAACCCAGGGGAAGACGACGTCTCGCAAATTGTTTTCATCTATTTTAACTCCTTCCTTCAGTCCTTTCAGGTGAGAATGAGAAAAGCAAGTGAGTATGACAGCTCCAAACCACAGAGCCACTGCTGTGAATCCCACCCATGTGCCTGTGTGTTGGAGAGATTCTCAGGTTGAATCTGCTTCCAGGATAATGATGTGAAGTGGCATGAGGCTGAGCTCACGCACCATCCGACCTCCTGCTCGCTGCTCTCAGCTGTCAGGATTAACGGGGCCGTGAGGCCGAGATTTCTGCTCCGTGGCCCTTTTTCAGATCGTTCTGTGCTCACATGTTTTTCTGAGTGGAAGGAAAAAAAGCTTTTCAGCAGAGATTATGTGTTTGATGATGGTGCTTTTACACAACACACTCGCTTCTCCTGCTTCTTTAATCCTGTCTTTCCCTCCACAGGGTTTTTTTGTCTCAGTATTTTACTGCTTTCTGAATGGAGAGGTGAGTCACTGCAGTTCCCTGTGAGTGAAACTACGCCATGCTTCAGATGATGATTTTACTGAGACTTTTTAGCTTTCTGTTTTAGGAAAATGTGTTCACGTAAAGATTTGATCAGTCGTACTTCTGTATTGTGCAAATGTCCTGATGAACGATCCAAAGGTCCGGCCACACGGGCAAGACGAGAAGGCCTGACATCAGCAATGTGTGGAGGTCAAAAAGGGGTGAAAAAGGAGCATTCTGGTGGAAACACCAACAGGAACACGGAGCTTTGCTCTCATCACCCTTCACGTATGGAACATGTGATGAAGTGCGATCAGATCGCTGCTTGGGTCTCTGTGTTTAGGGCAGAACCTGATTTGTTTGCAAGCCAGAGGAAGGCTGAATGTTCAGCGAGAACAGGAACCAGACTCAGAAAGAACTCTTCTCAGCGGGTTTTGGTCACAAGCAGTTTTCCTGACACTCTGTCATCAGTTTGTGCTTTTGTTCCCACTTTGCTTCAAATCTCTGCCCTGACCTTTGAGCCTTAGAAAGGTTCTGTTGCTCATGAAGTGACATGATGATGTAGATGGCCCATAAGTCTGGCTCAGTTGTGCACCTGTGTTCCAGGTGCGCTCTGCGGTGAGGAAACGGTGGCACCGCTGGCAGGATGACCACGCCCTCCGAGTGCGAGTGGCTCGAGCCATGTCCATCCCCACGTCTCCCACCAGGATCAGCTTCCACAGCATCAAACAGACGACGGCCATGTGATCCAGGACGCCATCCCCTGGTCCTACCAGTGCACAAGCCCCGCCCAACAGCAAGGCCTCCCCACGAAGCCCGGCTCGCCCGGGGCCACAATTAAAACCTTTAAATAGCATAGAGCAAGAGGACGATGTCATCATCATCATCATCATCATCATCATCAACAGGCCCATCTGAACATCCACAGCCTGGAAATGATCAGTGTTGTACGCTGTGAGAAAACTTTCTGCTGTTGCAGCTGAAAATTGTTCTTCTGGTTCAAAATCAAAAGTGTTTCAGGGAAGCGAGGCTGACGGTCATCCAGGGAGGAGGCGCTGTGCTCACACTCTCCTTTGAACATTGTCTGGAAATTTGTGCCGTGAAAAAGCACTTTGTTGGTCGTGTCCTGGTCCAAACGTTTGTTCTCAAAAGCACAAAGGAAAGTTTCCTGTGCATGAACTCTGACTGTCATCAAATGAAATGGTACAGTTCACGTGAGAGTATTGTGCGGGGAGAAAGAAACTCTCCACAGTGAGTCTCAGTGTTAAGTAGCATTGCTGACTAAACAGACCAAAGGAAGCAGAAGAAATGATTCGGCTTCAGGAGAACGTCTGTTTCCTGCAGGTCAAACACACTGAAATGTCGACCAGTGGGTTCAGTTCCAGTAACTGATGGCTCACAACCTGCTGGTTAGCTCCGTTCATCAGTGGGGTTGTTGCTCAGTAGATCGGGCTGTTGTTGATTCATCACTGGTTTCTTACAATAGACAGATCAGTGTCCAGCCACCAGCGGCTGAAGGTTGGATTCCCGGCAGCTGTCCAGGCTCGCTGCAATGTGCTGCTGCTGAACCGTGCTAACTCGCGTGTTCACTTTGCTCTCCGATAAACTTCCTGACTTTGAATTACTGAACAACCAAAATGAACTCTTTCGTATTTGCTTTTTTACAGTCGTGTTTCTGTATTTTATCGTTTATGAATGTTGAGAACGGAACTGGTTTCGGTTTGGTTTCCTCACTGAACTAACCTGCTCAACTGTTCAGTTATGGTGAAAAATACATGAAGTACTTTGAATTGGTTGTGTTTTTATTTATTTGTATATGATTGTTTTCATATTTATTGTCCCTTTATGAAGGGTTGTTTGTAGCTTTTGATGTAACCGTACACTTTCGATTTGTCTGCTGTCGACGTTTGTTACCCGACTCATTCCTCTTGGTTTTGCTCTGTAGGGCTGAGTTCAGTCACGTGTTGATGCTCCACAACCCAGAGTGAGAGTCAATCCATCCTTTACCTGCATCGCATGCAGCGAGCACTTCTCATGACGTCATCCTGCCACAGAAACATATTGAGAGCTGACAGAAATAAAACACAGATCATGGGTTAGTCTGGTGTGTTTACTAGCAGCGCTTTGTGTTCTGTCTGTGTATTTGTTGTAACTGGGTTTGTAAGCAGCTCTGTTCTCGTCCAAAGTCAGACTTCAGATTTGATGGGAAAGCTCCACGTTGCCTTACAAACAAGTCGATGCTTTATTGTTGTTCCTCTAAATGAAGTCTTGTTTTGAAACTTCCTGTCATTCATGTGGGAGGAAAAACTCTTCCTTTGGATTAAAAAGCTGCTGTGTTTTTCCTTCCTGACTGTGTCTGAAATCAATGGTGAGATGGTTGTTTCTGTGTTTTTGGCTCAGTGCTCGAGCGCCCGTCTGCTCATCAAACGCTAACACTGTGCTTCTCGGCTGGTCGTCTGACTCCGCTCTCGGTGTGTGAAACACTCAGCTATAATGACTCAGTCCACTTCCCTGTGAGCATGTGCAGCTTCAGTCTGACGTGTCACTGTCAGACGTGTAAACACAGCTTTTAGTCATGGACGAGAAGATGCCCTGAGCGGAGTCAGTCCTCCTCTTCTGTTCCTGGCTGTCCTGCAGTGAAATGGAGCAGAAGCTGCCGCCTGAGGATAAAGTGTCCCCAAACAATCAGCCTGGCTGCAGCAGCATCGCCGAGGCTCGTTGCAACAATTAAAACTTCTGATGGCTGACAGAAGGATGAAAAGCAGACAGTCTTGATGTCCAGTGAACCGTCACCGCAGGCGTCCTGCACATCTGCTCTCCACTGTGGATCACTGGCCCCGAGCTCTTTTGTGTCTGTAATAAATTGCATTTCACCAGCCAGAGCCTCAGCTAAAAATACACGAGCGCCATGACAATCACTGCGCGCGTCGCTTTAACCCTTTCAGTCACTCTACATACAAACACGAACCTCTCTTGCAACAACCCGAGGAGGAAGCACACACTTTCTCAGCTTCATACTTTGTTATCAAATGATTGATTTAAGGCAAACTGCTCGTCCATCCATTGTCTACACGGCTTATTATTCCAGTTTTGGGCCGTGGAAGGAGACAACTGAAGCTCAATATTCTGCCTCTGAAGCTCCTACTGGAACGGATCCAAAAAGCAGAATGTGCTGCTTCAGTTTTCAGTGGAGAAGGAGTCAAGTTGTTTCAACCATTGTCTTCTATGGCGGCTCTTCTTGGAGAGCGCCTGTCCCCAAATCCATTCATGAAGTTGACACGTCCAAATGGAGACTAAATATTGTGTGTGGAAACAGCCTGAGGAGCAGTGATGACAGAGGCAGGCGAAGGTCAGCAGGAGAGGAGGGTCGTCCGGTCTGTGTCATGGGCTGATGAAGAGGCTTCGTGGTGCCATGGAAACAAACAGGAACAGCGATGAAGACAGGTGATGGAGCGCTCAGACTGAGTGGAGCCGAGCTGACCTCGTGCTTATCAAGTTGTGTACTCAAGTACTCTGATCCATTTATTCAGTTTGAGGATTCAGCTTATTAGGATGCATGAGGTGGTGGAAGTTCTTCATCCTCATAAAATGACATGTTGCTGCGTCCCCTGAACTGGAGGTGTTTGAGCCTCACTGCTGGATGCAGGCCAAGGCTCTGCAGCAGGTCGCTCCAATCAGAGTGCAGCAACACATTGATTGGCTCTTTGACCTTTTTACAGCAAAGTACTGGAAGCATTCATTTTGAAGTCAGTGTAAGTGGGTGTGTAAGAAATAACACGACATGATCTGTGCTCCATGGAAAGGTGAGTTCTTCACACTCCGATTCAGGAGAAGCACAACAGAAGCCTCGGGCTCCCTCTGGTGGCTGAAGCTCAAACAGCTTCTCATCGTCACGAAGACTGCACTTCCAGATCCCAGTTACTGCTATTCAGCTCAGTATCCGACGACATTTCTACTGTTGCATTCGCGTTTACAGACGAAATCCACTCAGAAACTGTGACATAAATTCTGGTTCATTTGTTGTAACTTTATATTTTCTGTCCAGCTGTGTTGTGAAAGTTAAACTCTGTATCAGAGAACAGTGTTTGTGGAGCACCACTGAAAATAACCTATCTATTCTCCAGCTCCTGCACAACGAAGGACAAAATGTGACCAGACAACATGAAGAAACGCTGCGGACTCAGTTTGATGTTTAACACCAAAAATATACAAGAGGGATTTTTGTCGACATGCAGTCTGCTGTGATTACTTCTGGATGTTGTGCAATAAAACAGGAGAAAACGATGCAGCTGAAAGCCTTTAAGAAGCCATCAAGTATTTCACAAAGGCCTCATAATTAATGCAGCCAGTGGCGTCCTCCTGGTTCTGCATGAGCTGCTCCACTTCGTCCTCTCTCATCTTCTCACCTGTGGCCCCCAGGAGAGCACCAGTGTCAGTGAGCACAACTCCAAGAAGATGAACTTGCAGTGAGAATTTTAGGCTCACCAAGTGTTGCCAGAACATGTCTGAGCTCAGCTCCCATGACTGTGCCATTGCCCTCCTTGTCAAACACTCTCAGGCCCTCCACAAAGTCTTCAAAAGTTCCCCGGTCCTTGGCCTTGCAGATGTGCTGGTGCATTGGGAGGAACTGGTCAAAGTCCAGCATCTTGGTCTGCATTTCTGTGCATAAGAAGGAAGCAGAGGAAGAAAAACAAGACTGGCAGGAAGTCACTGGTGTTTGACTCATCACATCCAAAGTGAGGACGGGCTGTCACACTGACCTTCAGGTTTGGGTTTCCCCAGAACATACATGATCTCAGCATTGGTGGGATTTTGGCCTAAAGCTCTGATGAGGTCACCACACTGAGCAAAGGTTATTTTCATCTCACTGGCTGGTGTCCGATCAAACAGCTGGAAAGCATCCTTGAAGTCTGTGAGCAGGAGAAAACGAGAGTCGTTACCAGGTTTCCTGCTGAAGGGCGCGTCAGGAACTTCTCCCATGTTCACACATCTCTGAAGGTTGAACAAGGCCCAGTCATAATGGACCTGCAGCCATTCAAACACAGCTGACGTACACCTTCGTGTTTGTCAGTGTATGTGACCTCATTGTGTTTATTTGGTATTAATAGCCAATGTCCAGTTGAGCCAACACATGGACAGGGCGGAGCCTCACCCTCGATCTGCTCAGGGCTGAACTCCAGCTGAAAGACACAGAGAACAACTGGTCAGAGTCTGTCAGCGTGGTTCAGAGGAAGTCAGCTGATGTGCTGATGTTCGCAGCCCCTCCTGCTTGTCACATTTTCAGGTGAAGCTGCTGCCGTCCGACTCTGAGTGGGAGCTTTCTGTCTGAGGTTTGGACAAACCAAAGCAGCTTGTCTTCATCACAACCTTTTGTGACTCACCAACAAAATACACCACGAGCTGATTCATCACTTACTTAGAGGAGTAGCTCGAAATTGTGTTGAAAGTGTTTTTTCTGTCACAAATTCATGAATTGAAAAACATTTGAATGTTTCTCAGTCTCAGAGCAGCTGAGCTGTTGCTGGCGACACCTCACCAGTGCCTGACAACCGTCTCTTTCTCTTTTCCAGCATGATTTTTTGAGGTGACGTTTGGAATCGTCGACAGATCTTTCCGTTTGTAATCTTGTGTAATCGATTGTCTCTCATGGTGTCGTTAACAATCCTGCTTGCTTTGTCAATGACTGTGATTGGTTGTGTGCAGCAAACCCCGCCCCTCTCGAGTGTGATCATTTGGTTGGTCGGTAGAAAATCTCTCTGTTCTACTCTGCAGCATCACTTTGCCCTCATGCACCACATCAATGACTCACCACTCGCCTTTTTTTGCTCAAATGAAAAGAACGCTTCTGCCGGCTGTCCACTCGGGAACACTCCTCCTCGTTGATACGAGCTTGAGTCACGTCTCTTTCCTGTGTTTCTCTGTCTGACTGGCTTCTGTCACACTGAGGCTGAATGGCTGTTGTCAGAAGATCTGAGAATTTAAGACCCGTTGAGAAACTTGTCCCAGTGCACAGATCATCCCAAACTTTTGTGTCCAAGTTCAAAGACCTGTGATGATCTATGAATCGCTGCTGAATGATTTGTCTCTCTGAACCTCAACCTGCTGGACTCCAGCCGATTCCTTGGATGAAGCTGGATAATACAAGGTCACAAAAGCAGTGTTTTAGGAGCCATTCTTACCACTGCAGCTTGCACTGGTATTTTTAAGTCACTCGGGGTCTCCAATGCCTCACTTTCCTACCCAGACATCATTGCTCAGTTTAAATAAGGACAGCGTTTAACAACCGTCTGTCTGTGGAGGTCATGCAGCTATTTTACCGTCACAGAGGCAGAATCGAACTCTGGGGTCTTCGGGCGCTCTGGCTCTGGGGGTTTGCTGGCCACAGGTGCAGCAGGTTTGGGCTCTTCTTTCTTCTTCGGGGCCATCACATGAAGTGGTGAAGAGGTGAAGAGACAAAAGTGAGTCTGGTCAGAGCAGGCAGAGGTCAGTGGCTCCAGCCCCTTTATTCTCTGTCCACAGGTGTCACTCCTCCCCTGCCATCCTCCCCAATCTGACAGCTATAAAAGGATATGCCATTGTGCTTCTATTTAAGACAAAGGCTGTGCGTGTGTGTGTGTGTGTGTGTGTGTGTGTGTGTGTGTGTGTGTGTGTGTGTGTGTGTGTGTGTGTGTGTG